>JAYESA010000017.1:76063701-76333701 GCA_036927795.1 Iris macrosiphon | reverse complement strand
CCAAACTAGTTCCAACTTCCTCCTACGGGTAGACTTAGGTTCTAGGAAGGTTCTAAACTATTAATTACACTATATAAGAGTAATTAGAAGGGGAAAATTAGGGTTTACCTCTTGAGAGTTGGAATCCCAAGCCAAAGTCTCCAAAATGCTCCAAATCTACCACAACTAGCTTCCAAGCTCCCAATCCAAGCTCCAACAGCAAATCTAAGCTCTATCCACCTAGGTTAGGAAAAAATATAGGGTTAGGGTTAACAACCATGGAGAATAGAAGAAGAAAGAAGAGAAAAAGGAGTACTTACTTGAAGTGGGAAGTAGAAAGGAAGAAGAAGAAGAAGAAGAAGAAGAAAAAGTGAAATAGGGAGGGGTGGCTGCTGGTTTGCTATTTTGGTCGGGTGAGGGGGCTGTGGGAATCCAGCCAAGCAAGAAATATAGGTCACATAAAGTCTAAAAGACCAAAATGCCCTCCTAACTTAGGTTTTGGGTTTCGGGGTTCCAAAAGCACTCAAACTAACTCCAAATCTCTCCAACTAACCCACTAAAAATATAATAAATATTCTAAACCCAGAAATAGGTCTCACAGGGGTATGGGCTGGGTCGGACATGGGTCCACTAGGGTCTGACATGGGTCTAGGCTAGCCAAAATCCTAAAACAATCAATATAAAAATAATACAACCACTAATTAAAAATAAATATAATTAATTATAAATAATACACAATTAACTAAATTAAAATAAAAAAAATATCCGGCTCTGGAAATGGGGTAGTGACAAGCCTATCCTCCTTAAAAAAATTTATCCTCGAAATTTAAAGTCAATCACACTCCCTCTAGGTCAAACCCCCAATAATCACAGTCAAAAATTTCTACCTAAACAATATACAAGATCATGGTCCTACTGGTCGTGTTATCACAGTCTCAATCAGGGTCACTACACTATCTACCACAGCACAAATAAAAAAGTCTAACAGGTACTAATGAAGCACACCACAAGGAATGGAAGGGACAGAAAGAAGAACAAGGAGACAGACCTGCTAACCCGACACTAGTAGCATCGGCCTCCTCGACCGTCAACGCATAAGCCCTGCCCTGCTGGGGTATATCCCTCTGCTGGTGTGGGGCATGGTGCTGTGCCACAGGTGGCCTAGCTCTAACTCTCCGATCGTGTGTTCCACCCAATGGAGGTGCAGGGGGGCAATCTCGCATCTGGTGAGCAGCGGATCCACAAAACAAATACATCTTCAGCCTCCTCCTACAAACATCCCAAGTGTGTCCTACCTTCCTGCAGTAGGCACAAGTGGGCACCCTCTGATCCTGACCCTGCTGCGCTGCCTTCTGCACATAGGGACGCTTAGCCGGTCCCGCACTACCACTCGCACTGCCTGAATCATCTCTGCCTCTCTTGGACTTGAGCTCCAAGTTATCCTCTACTCTCTGAGTGTCTCCTACTATCTGCTTGAAAGTCGTCTCGCGGTCGCTCCTAGTCAAAGACTTGACTGCCATGACCAAGCTCTTGCGAAACTTTCTCGCCTTTGCTGCCTCACTCAAGCCCTCTACAAACCTGCCCAGACGACAGAACTCCGCTGCGTACTCGTCCACCGTCATGCTCCCTTAGACGAGTGCCTCAAACTGGCTCTCCAAAGAACTGAGCGCCATATCTGGGAAAAACTTCTTCTTAAAAAGCCTCTTGAAAGCCTCCCAAGTAAGCCCTGGTGCTGCGATCCTCGTATCTGTGCGATACCATATCAAGGCGAGGTCGAACATCTGACTGCCCGCTGCCTCTATCTGCATGCTGTCTGGAATCTGTGCCAACCTGAAGATCCCCTCGATCTGCTCTATCCAGTCATCAGCGTATAGGATCCCTTCTGTACCACAGAACTCCTTGGGCCACATCCTCTGGAAATCAATGATGCTGCCCGGCCTCGGACGCTGAATCTGATCTGCCTGTGGCTGAATCTGTGCAGCTCTGTCCACTGCCGTCATGGCCACCTGGTGGGCGTTCTTAATGCCCAGCCTCATCACATCCACCTGACGGTGCTGTGCGTCCATCATCTCCCTGAAGAACACAAACAACTGTACGACATCTACTGGTACAGGAAGTGGTGGAGGAACCACCGGAACGACTGGGGTAGTCCTCGGATCGATAGGTGGAGGAGGATCCCCGAGAGAAGCAGATGCTCTCTCAACCGCAGAAGTGGTGAGTGGAGCGGTAGCAGCTGCCTGAATACGAGCTGGACGAGAGGTAGCAGACCTCTCGGTGGCAACTGCTGGAATGGTACGATGGGATCTTATCTTCGGAGGCATCCTGAACACAGATCAAAAGAAATTAATACGGCGCAAGATACGATATCATCAAAGAAGGACAGTAATATTTCAAAAGAAAGCAATTTTAGAAGAATTTGATTGGAATTGTTCCTAGTTATGATTGAGTACACTCTCATCCTAGATCCTAGATCCTATAGCAGGCTCGCAGCAGTACAACTAAATTATTGTACCACCACGACATTGCACTAATTGCGAATCGAGACCTGCATGGGCCACCACCAAAATTGTGTCACGACCCGCACCCAAAAAATCGGGCATGAGTCGTGGGTACGTCCAGCCTACGCCGCAGCATCGGCGGTAGAACGCTGTCTAGGTCAACTATCTAGATAACAATCTCATGCAATTAATATATAAACCTGTCAAGATCTTAACTCCAAACGGAGGAGCAATATCATAATGATAATCAAGTACTCAATCACGAATCTAAGCACGATAAGATAACAAAGAAGTCTAACAACTACAAAGTCTAACCAACAACAACTACTACAACAACCACAACATCAATAATAATAATACATCATCCAAAATAATATACAATACAAGGTCTCAAACCAAAACCGGAGACAATCCGGTGCTAAAAGCTAATAAAAATAATAACAAGGTCCTAGTGATCCTGGCTTCCAACCCGAAAATTACCCATAAACTAGAGGGTCCCTGTCTGCACCATCGACAGGCTCAGGTCCATAAAAAGTCGAACACCAATCCTCCGGATACTCTGGAAAAAATATGTCCAGTCAGGACTGAAGCAAGTACATCTTTAACAGCAGTTCCATTTAAATCATAAAAACTATAAAACAGTTATAGCAAGTAGCAAGAAGAATAAAATAAGTATGAGACAAGAAATATATATATCACTAGTGCATAAAGGTAAAGATGCAGGAATATCAGAAACATGATAGTAATGATTTCAAGATACAAGAAATCTACACTAAGAGTAAGTCTATGCACATGAACGTGTAGTGAGTCAAGCATGAAATACATGTAGTGAGTCAAGTCCAAAAATATGTAAGTGAGACCAACAAGAATGCAAGTGAGTCCAGACTATAAAGAATGAACTCGATGTCTTTGAAATACTTATTTCGACATATAAACGGCTAGGGGTAAGTACGGATCACCGCGCACTGGGTGCGCGGCTGCTATTATTCCAGATTAAACCAGAGGGAGTGATTCCTGATGATTCCAGATGGGAATATTTACATGTCTACTCGAGTATTTCCCTGCCCTGACTAATACAAGTGAATCCAAGATCCGACACGTAAATCAAGATGAGTCAGCCTGAAATATGAGTGATGCCTGTAGTGATGCCTGTAGGTGATGCCTGTAGTGATTCCAGAATAGAGGCCAAAAACATGAAAAATATGTGTCGTAAGTAAATGAATCCAGAAAAACAAGTCAGTGTCCCATGTTGTGCTAGAATAATCATATAATACTATATTAGAAGCTGAATCATAATAATTATCAGATAATAAAAACTATCAGAGAATGTACTCGCCTGCCGTCTTGAGCAACTAGCAATTCGAACTGGTGTCGCAAGGACCTATGTGAAAAGTAAGGTTAAATAGGGTTCTAATGAGTTAAACAGATATAAAATAAGTAAAAATAGGCTTCTAGGGTCGTTCTAGGTCAAACGGGTCAAACCGGTGAAATCTGGGTCAAAAAGTCAACTCTGGGTCTAAAAAGTCAACTTTGGGTCAAATCTAGGTCAAAAGTTGACTTTGGCGGTCAACAGGGTCAACTACGGTCAAGTCTAGGTCAAACTAGGGTGCTTCTGAAATTCTAGGTCAAACCGAGCTCATTAAGCTAGCAAACCCTCAAACTCGCCTCCTTGAGATACCGGGATACCCTCGATATCCGATACCTCAACCTAGGCTACACACTCCGCCTAAACCCGCTAAAACCTATGCTAGCACGCGTAAATATATACACATATACACAAAAACCTATCTCTAAACTCAAACCTAGGCAATTGCTCAAAAACCCCGCTCGAAACCCAATACCTTGGATATCTCAAGGTATTGAGATACCTCTCTAAACTCAACCTTACTACCTCTCTAGCTAACTAACTATGCATAAACATATATATCTAGCTATAATCTAGGCTAAAATATATATATCTAATACATATATGCATATACCTAGGTATCTACATATATATATATCTCACATACGCACATATACACATACCTTATATCTATATACCTTACCTTACCTTACCTTACCTTACTCTCAAATATATAAATATATCTATATCTAGATATCTAACTATCTATCTATCTAAATAACTATCTATTTATTTATCTATCTATCTAACTAGTATCTATCTATCTAACTATCTATCTAATCTATTAGATATCTATTTACCTAGATATCTATCTATCTAACTAACTATTTACTTATCTATCTATCTATCTATCTAACTATCTATCTATGTATGTACCTATCTATCTATCTATCTATCTATCTATCTATCTATCTATCTATCTATCTATCTAATATCTAGTTATCTATCAATCTATCTATCTAACTATCTAATACCTATCTATCTATTTAGTTATCCATCTAACTATCAATCTATCTATTTATATATCTAGTTAACTATCTATCTACCAATCTATCTCTCTAACAATCTATCTAACTATCTATTCCTCTCTCGCACTTGTCTATCTATCTAATATATCTATTATCTATCTATAAATCTAGCTATCTATCTAAGTATATATATATATCCACATATCCATCAATCTATCTAACTATATATCTATCTATTTACCTAACTATCTATCAATCAATCTAACTATTTATCTAGCTCCCTC
The DNA here is from genome assembly GCA_036927795.1 of Iris macrosiphon. Taxonomy (NCBI): domain Eukaryota; kingdom Viridiplantae; phylum Streptophyta; class Magnoliopsida; order Asparagales; family Iridaceae; genus Iris; species Iris macrosiphon. The sequence goes on along the minus strand of JAYESA010000017.1, from coordinate 76,328,567 downwards.
TCCCCCTACTAGCTGCTACCCTTGCATATGCTGCGCCGCGCTGGCTTGCGCTCGCTGCTACTGCTGCTGCTGCTCATACTGCTGCTGATGCTGTTGGGGCAGCTGCTGTTGTTGCTGGGGCAGCTGTTGCAGCTGCTGCGCAGTGCTGGCAGCGCGCTGCAGCGTGCACTGCTTGCTGCGCTGATCCACTGCGGCTGCTCGCTGTCCACCCCGCTGCTGCACAGGCCCACACGCACACACAAACACAATCACACACAGACACACACACCTATATATATATATATATATATATATATATATATATATATATATATACATACACACACACACACACTAACTTATATACTAACACACACACACTTATGTATATAAACACATATCTATATATATACACACAGATATCTATATATATATACACACACTAATATATATATATATATATATATACATATACACACTCACACACTCAAATATATATATATATATATATATATATATATATATATATATATATATATATATATATATATATATATACTCACTCACACACACTCACTCTCACACACCCTCACACACACACTCTCACACACACTAGCACACACTCTCACAAACACACAACCACACACACAAATACTCATACATATATACACATACACACATACATATATATATACATATACACACATACACAAACTCAAATACACACATATATATATATATAAACACTCACTCACACTAACACACACACTCACCTACACATACACTAACACCAACACACACTCACACAAGCACTCACTAACACACTCACACAAGTACTCACTAACACACTCATATATACATAAAAACATATACATATATAAATATATATATATAGAAACATACACACAAATATATATATATATATGTATACATATATATATATATATAAATACAACATACACACAACACACAACACAACGCACAACGCTCACAACGCTCACCAACGCACGCCCAACGTTCCCGTGTCACGACCCGCACCCGGTTTAGGGGCACGAGAGCGTGGGTACGTCCAGCCTACGCCGCAGCATCGGCGGTAGAACGCTGTCTAGGTCAAGTACTATCTAAACGATCTCACGCTAGTATCCAACTCCATAAGGAGGCGTGGATATCCTAAAATAAATCTAGAAATACTCAATCACAGCTATAGCACGATAGGAAATGAAGAAATAAAAGAATACAATACAAGTCTAATGACAACATAATCATACCTGCAATCATTAACTTCCCATCCCCAAGTGTCTGAAACCAGTCTACTAAGGTCACAGTCTGGAAAAATATTTCCAGTCAGGAAGGAGCAAAGTACATCTCTAAATAGCAGTTCTATATAAATGACATAAACTATGTAGCAGTTCTAGATGGAAATATACAGATGCATGTATAGGTACGAGAAATGTACAATGAAAGAAATACTGGAACTACTGTAAGTAATTGCAGGAAAAGAAGCAATATGTCAACGAGCAGGAACCTATGACTAAGTGTGTGAGTACTAGCTTTAACATGTGATCGGCTTGGGACTAGTAAACTCATTACATGGGTTAGTAGGGCTAACCGATGTAACAGTGAGGAGGCATGTAAACTCATTACATGGGTTAGTAGGGCTAACCGATGTAACAGTGAGGAGACATGTAAATGGTCAGGCCGCACCCGACGTGAGATGTGGGGTGAGCTATGGTGCATATAAAGTTGGGTATGATCACATATCTATACTAAAGTACTCCCCAAACCCCCGACTGGTACAGTAGATCCAATCATGGTACGCTATGGCACAGGATTCCCTAGGAAGGTAGCAAATCTCCCCGGGAATTAGTGTCTGTACATGCACAAGATATCAAGGAAACAAGTCTCGTACAAGCTACACCATGAATAAGGAATAACATCTCATGACGAGATCCGTGTATACCAATCCGTGTAACCATCGTATCAAGATCATGGATATTTACACTAGATACAGTGAACATAGGAGATATCATAAATTAGAAACTAATCAGAGAATGTACTCGCCTTGGGTCCTTAGCTGGTGAATACCGAGGTCCTGTTCCAGAGTGTCCCCTGGGTAACCCAACAGTCCTATAAACATATCACAAGCAAAACCACATTTTCATCAGATGCTACACTACACACACAATCAAATACCTAACTCAGGCTATGCCTGGCATGGAACTCAGTCAACTAGGGTCATCTAGTAGGGATACGTATATAATACACATTACACTTACAATATTTATACATGTACCAATTTAAATGTATTTACAATATATATATATATATATATTTATTTATAGTCTTTTAAATACATATTTGAAAATATTAAGTACATATACATACAAAATATATACATATACTAACATTATATACTTTATACCAAAATACCTACATATATATATATTAAAGGAAATACACATATACATATTATACTATACCAATTGAACAAGATATATATTTATATATCAAAATAGTACGTATACCATTACATTTTATATACCAAAATACGTATATATCATATATGTGCAAAAGTACATTTTTTGAATATATATATATATATATATTGTCAACATCATTATTAAATATACTAATACTAATACCGATTTAGTTTATACTATGTATATTAGGAATATAATAAAAGCATGTACAAAATATATATTTTTATACATATATACAAATTATATATGTTGAAAGTATATACAAAACATATATACATATATCAATTAATACAATACCTATACAGCATATACTAAGTACGTATTTATATTTATATCAACCATATTAATATATACATATTCATACATATACTAATTATATGTATTAAAATATACTAAGTATTATACAAAATACATGCATATACATATGTCAATTATACGTATATTATACATTATACTAATTTATCTACACTATACATTATATTAATTATATACTCTGTTTATCATATTAACTATATACTTTGTGAAAGAGGAGAGGGACTCACCGGGGTGCGATGGTGGTTCCGGTGAACGTGGAGGTCAGGGCTGGCCGAGGTGCAGACCGGACGGCAGAGGGAGGTCAGTGATCGGCTGCGGGGTCGTCTCTGGTTAAGCAATTTGCATCATGGTTCTCCGAAAGATCACCAATTTCAGAATCTTCTTTGGGATCCTGTGATTCGACCATTGGAATTGATGATGGGCCAGCATCTTTGTCATTCAAAGATCCATAAATACCTCTCTCTGCGGTGACGTTTAAACCTTCATCCTCAGAACTCAAACTAGAAGAGACTTCTGATGGCACATCTGCTCTAAAAAGGGATTGAAGTCCAGGTCCTCGTGTTCCTCATCCTTCGCTTCAACTTCAAAATTCACATCACTGCCCATAGGTAATTCAGCATGAGAAGCAGCAAGACTTTGTCGATCATTCCCATTCTCTTCGTTTCGGTTAGCCATAGGCAATGGCATCTTGGAAGGTGGGGAATCTGCAGGGGATGAAGTGGGTGTTCGACTGAAGAATGCGGGGAAGAGCTCGGTTCGATCTGGCCGGAAGTGGCTAGTCGGAGCAGCCGCAGCAGGCCGGAGGGGTCGGCTCGGCCGGTTGGCAGTGGCTGATGGAATGGGTGATGATGGTAGAAGATGATGGGAGGAGGAGATGGAGGGAGGAGCACGAGCAGCGGGAATGGGGTTGGCCGCCGGCCGGAGGAGAGTTTGGTGTAGTCGGCAGGTGGTGGGAGGAAGTGTTGGATGATGGAGGATGGAAGAGCAGCGGGTGGTGGTGATGAGTTGAATGGAGGAGAGGGAGCAGTGGGGGTCGCCGGAGTCGACGAGCCGTGGAGACGCTGTCAGCAGCAGCCGGCGCACAGGCGGCTGCCGGAGGGATCTCGAACGGGGATGGCGAGCCGGCTGGGAAGTCGCAGAGGGAGATGGGGACTCGGCCGCCGGAGCACGGCAGGGGTGGCCGCCGAAACAGTGTTCCAGGTTTTCCCCCCCTTCCCTTCAATTTGAATTCAAGTTCAAATAAAAGAAGAAGAAGAAAAAGGAAGAAGAAGAGAAGAAATGAGAAGAAGAAAGGAAGAAGAATTTCATACGTAGGGGATGGGGCTTGGAGGAGAGAGAGAGGGCTTGCTTGGGGATTAGGGTTTTCTAGGGAAATGGGTTGATGTGACATTTAAATAGGGAGGGGTGAGATGTGGATGTATGTGTGTATGAGTTTGGTCAATGTAGGTGAGTGTCTGTGTACACATGTGTGTGTGTGTACTGTGTCAGTCCAGGGACTTGGGTAAGACCTGTGTCTTAGTGTATCAGTGAGAACTCAGTGAAGGAGTTTAGAGTTTCAGTATTCTATGTGTTAAATATGAGGTTATGTATCAGTGTGTTGATTTGGGGAATTTCAGATTTCAGTGGGTATCAGTATGTATGGGTACATGTGTTGTGAGGGATTTTTTTCTTGAACGCACGCCCAACGTTCCCGACACACACAAACACCTATAAATATATAAAATATAGCCCGAGAATTGTAGCACACACTCCCTGAAAATAACCCAACACGTGCACAAGCCTGAAACTAGAAAACCACGCCGAAATGGCCGTTCGGTATTGTCGACGAACACGCGGTGTGCGGTTCGGAAAATCTTCTGAAACGCACACCAAACCAACTCGGAATCGGCCCAAAATTTACCAACGAGTTCTAAACGATGTCTAGATCCTAGAAAAAATGCTACCTCATCGATTCTAGGCCCGTGGTGAAAACGCACATGCACTTAGAACCGGCGACGACGAAAACCCCAAAAATGCCCGAAACGCCCGTTTCTCCGTGATACGACTTCATGTGTCCGAACGGAGACACGCACTTACCCTCTAGACACCCGACAACGTCTACCTAGGTCCGTCTGACCTAGGGCATAACCCAAAATTGGGCCAATCTCGGATTCTACCCGAAATTGACACAAAACCTAGTGTCAAAGTCTCCAAACTCAACCAAACTAGTTCCAACTTCCTCCTATGGGTAGGCTTAGGGTCTAAGAAGATTCTAAACTATTAATTACACTATATAAGAGTAATTAGAAGGGGAAAAATTAGGGTTTACCTCTTGGAAGTTGGAATCCCAAGCCAAAGTCTCCAAAATGCTCTAAATCCACCACAACTAGCTTTCAAGCTCCCAATCCAAGTTCCAACACCAAATCTAAGCTCTACCCACCTAGGTTAGGGAAAAATGTAGGGTTAAGGTTAACAACCATGGAGAATAGAAGAAGAAAGAAGAGGAAAATGAGTACTTACTTGAAGTGGGAAGTAGAAAGGAAGAAGAAGAAGTAGTGGAGAAGAAGAAGAAGTGAAATAGGGAGGGGTGGCTGCTGGTTTGCTATTTTGGTCGGGTGAGGGGACTGTGGGAATCCGTCCAAGCAAGAAATATAGGTCACATAAAGTCCAAAAGACTAAAATGCCCTCATAACTTGGGTTTTGGGTTTCGGGGTTCCAAAAGCACTCAAACTAACTCCAAATCTCTCCAACTAACCCACTAAAAATATAATAAATATTCTAAACCCAAAAATAGGTCTCACAGGGGTGTGGGCTGGGTCGGACATGGGTCCACTAGGGTCTGACATGGGTCTAGGCTAGCCAAAATCCTAAAATAATCAATATAAAAATAATACAACCACTAATTAAATATAAATACAATTAATTATAAATAATACACAATTAACTAAATTAAAAAAAATTACCCGGCTCTGGAATTGGGGTAGTGACACTTCCGTCCCTCCCCCTACAGTAATAAGTGTCGCTCCTGCTGTCGCAACAGTCAGTTTTGCGGATCCTATCCTTGATGCAGCGACTCAATTTATCATGCCGATTGCACTCATACTTCCTCCTTCACCAATGGATCCAAATGATCAACTTGCTCCGAAGTCCTGATTCTGGTATAGAAATAATTTTACCTTTTCGGTCTGGAGTTGGTGAGACGATCGAGTCATAAGCTGACATTGTCGCTACAGCCCCAAAGATATGCCTAGTCAGGACGTTCAAGCTCAGCCTCAATCTGCTATAGTTATAGTTGGGCTTAAAGATGCTTCAAAGAAGTTTGATACTTAAACTATAGCTTCAGAGAAAAGGATGATGTTGAATGATTATAATGATTTGCATATTCATGCTGACTCGTTTGAGGTGGAGGCTTTCTTGAAGGGCCTAAGAAATTTCTTGGAGGGGCCGACTCCTGAAGACGAATATGTACCTCCTAGTGCGGGTACGTGTCTCTCTATTCTTTTTATACTATAAGTTCTTGTGCTGCCTTCTTCATTGTCACAAATTCATGCACTGATACGTTCGGCTAGCACAAGCCACGGTGTCACTTTGTTTCTTAACTTGACATGCATATATCTTAATTACAATATATTGTTTATTGATCATATTGTTTGGATGATTTTTTTAGGTGAAGAGATTGTGGCAGGTACGAGCACCCTGATTTTTATATAGGATTATTTTGGTAATTGGCAATTAATTTTTTAATTTAATTTAAATATTTATTTGATAATATATTAAACTATAGACACTTTTTCCCATGGTCTTGAGATTTTAGTACAACACTTGCCCTTACCTTCCGACCAAATTTTCATACTAGACTTAGACGAGCCAAATTAGGTTCATGGATTGAATGTCACTCTTAAATTTGCATCGCTATGCTTCATTTTTTTTTCTCACAACTTCCGCGACGTAAAATCTAGATATTGACAATTTAGCACTTTGTCGTTGCGTACGATTTTAATGTGCAACATCAACCCTTTTCATCTAACCAACTTTACATCCATGAGCCTAACTAGACCTAACATGTTCATATTAAGGGTGTCCCATTCATTTAAATCGCTACATGCTTTATAAAATCACATGGTTCAATTCCTAGTTTAAATATCCAGTTTTCCATTTTAGGAAACCGCATCTTGTATATCTTTTGTGCACTTTATTTAAATTAAAATAATTAATTATATAATAGGTCAAGGATAATTAGAAGCCTAAAAAACCCTTTTGTACCCTTAAAAACAAGTCCCTTTTGGGCCCACCACAACTCCAAGCAACCAACACCCAAAAGCCCAACCAACAAGTATATATAAACATACAACCCTCTTCTCTACCTGGACCTAGCCGCCTCTTCTCTCTTATGAATGACCAAAACAGTAGCCCCTTCCATTTTAACATCTCCTCTTCCTCCTCTCCCTTCCCCACACCTTCATGCACCCCCACGAGCACCCCAAGGCCGACCCCAAGGCCAATCCATCTCCCAAATACCCCTATATTAGGTCGGCCACTACTGCTGCTTACTGGTACTGTACACAGTGACCAAAACCCTATTTTCTTCATCTATTTGAATTCTCCTAGTACGCCATCAAGTGGTGCAAAGTTTATAGTCCGTTTGTGTACTCCGTTTGGCCGTATTGACGAAGAAGATCCCCACCGTAATCGCGTACACATAAGTTTTCCAACTTCAAATCTCCTTCCGATTATTCATGAAATAAAACTCATGTAGAACCATGTTAATGTTAGGTAGTGGTTAGAAATATTTCAATGCATGTAAAGCCATATTTTTATGTACAAAACTATCCCTAGTTGTTAAACAATCTATACACGGACACAGTGCCTCAATACTAGTTGTAGTTCTTTGAAGGTTGGCATATTTTGACTATGTAAATAAATTCTAAAATTTAATATATTATAATTACATAATATGTAATTTATTATTTTATTCTTTATTGATTATTTTGATGCAAATAGTATAGTTGCATGCATAAACTACGTAGCGTAGTTGCTAGGAATCATTAGTTGTCGCCCGTAGAGACTTTTTGCATTCAATGATATTGGGTCGATTATTTTCATATAATTATAAATAATTTTAGAATTAATATTTTTTAATAATTAATGATTTAAAAATGGTTTTGAAAATGTTTAATGACTAGTAATATTATGTTGTGCAGCTATTTGCATGTGTAACCAATATAAAATTAATAACTAGATAATAACCTAATTTTACTAAAAATTAAGTCTAATTAATGTAATAATTAATTTTTAAGTGTTTGACACATTTCTGTGGAGAGCTCCCGACCGGACTTGTAGTGCTCGCTATTTGGCTAGGAAGGCAAGTACACCTTGCTTAATTGTATTATTCAGTTTTATTATGCCTAGTTGTTATTTGTTAGTTGTATGCACGCGTCTTAGGGTAGTAGACTTACCTGGTATATTGTGAAGGTAGGTGGTATCTTCTGACCTGACACTTGATCAACACGTTCACTGAGTGAGAGAGAGTGCATGGACTAGCATTTTGACTGGCCATTGATAAGTGATTTCGCGTATTGTGTTAGTAGTTGATGTTAGTTTAGTTTCTAGATTTTATTGATGTCATTGCATTATGTCTGCACCGTGTATACGATTCAGATAGTATATTAGGAGGGAAGAATATACTAGTGAGCGTATGGGATTTTTGTTTCTTACTTTATAAATGGTGTAAATGGTGTACCCAAGAGTTCTATTAAACGCCTAGTGGGATGACTGGTTCTTCTATTTCTTCCCCCTCATGCGCCACTAGAGATGTCTCGAGTGCATATCACAAAGATGGTTTAGTTATCCAATTTATTGTTTACTGTTTTACTTTTATGCATGTCGATTTCTTTTGTACTTGTTATGTCTCTCTGAGGACCTGACACATTTTCCAGATCCAGACGAGCACTTCTACCCTACGGACTATGAAGTTTGAGCTTTTTCTTACGAGGACCTTGAGGTGGAGCCACATGAGTCTCCCTGAGCGTTATAGATGATAGTTGCTTAGTATCTTGGGTGTCCTTATCTAGTTAGCTGGAACCTGGACTATTTTATTATTGTCTAGTTGTATTTTCTTTCAGTATTCTTTCGTACTTATATTTTGTGAATTATTCTCCACTATACTTTATTTTGTAGTAGATTCTGAGGCTTTATCTATTAATTCAGTCTTCTATTCGGTGATATTTGTGGATGAGACTAGATTATTACCTGCCTGAGATGTTGTGTCTTAGTTATATTCTACAGCATACTATGACTGGTTAGGTCCATTAAATTGGGCTCTTATACCTGTTCGTACAGCTGCCATGAGTATGTATACCTGGTCCTATATATTTTTGGACTGGGGCATGACAGCAGGAGTCACTCCAGAGAGGGCTGAAGAGACAATTTTTTTGCATGCTGAAACTACTTCAGTTGCTGATATCATGATTTTGGCGGTGAATATCGCGTCAATGCCATGAGTAGCTCAAACTGCTCTTGTGGTTGAATTAACTATTACTCCTGAAATGGCTTCCACTACTAGCCCGCGAGAACGAGCAGCAGGTTCTTCATCTTTTGTCCCCAGTGTCGAGGCTACAACTGTCACGCTGACTTCCTTCGTGCACCATGGTTGAGGATTAGCCAAAATTGCACGACCCTGAGTTCAAGCACTCATTTCAATGCTTAAGTAGAAGCTTATTCATCTGCTTTCTACGCAAAATTCAAAAAGTTGATAAATCTAATTCTCGATTAAGGTTTATTCTTTGGGATGTGAAGGATGCTAGCTTGTCCATGATCCAACTTATCAAAATTTCAAGGATGAAACTAGGGCTGCTGCTCGTGCACCATGGTCAAGGATTAGCAAAAATTGTTGTCCCTATTTCTGACCTCCTTCTACTGTACCTTGGTCGTGCTTCTCCCTTCAACGTAGACGTGACATCAAGCCCTTGCATATCTGAAAGCAATAAGTTTTTGCAATGCCCTACCATCCAATTGTTATCCACCTCTTATACATCTACGTCTCTATCCAACTATTTCTGAAGTCTTATCAATAGGGACTAAGTCCAACATATCTAAAAATCCTTTGCTTTCAATCATATCATGCCTAGTAGGAAACTATTTTGCACAGTCATGATTCACCAAATTGCCAACACATATATATATATATGAAACTACCCAAGTTAGGCAAATCATCCAACCACTACACCTAAATCAATCTGACACAAGGAAAAAACTTAAAACCAATATTATCAACTTCTCCATATTCATAATTAAATTCTATTCCTCAATGATATTTCCGTCTTTTATGTCTCTCACAATTACTCTAATATGTTATCGCATAATTTCGATATATCCCGCTATCAATGATAGAATTGATAGTGAAACCAAATTCTCTGATTTTTGTTACTCAAATTTAAAACCATAACTTATATAACAATTCCTCAAAATATTTCAATTATTCACTTTGAACCTCTAAATAATTTTCATTGAATCAATTATACTAAGTTTTCTTTCAACCTATATCATGGTCTATACTATAAAAATCAACAATGCTCAATAGCAATAATCCATCCGACAAAATGTTTAATTTGACACATCTTATATTCAATTCCTTTTTGAGAATAAAATCACCAACAAAATTTCTCAAGGGTAAATTCCAAATTATAACTTGTTCATCCAAATAAGTTCGATCATAAATCTAACACACATAAGTGCAATTGTTATATGAATCAAAATATAACAACATTAAAATTCGAGGGTCACTCCATTATCAATCGCTTTTGCTAAGAGCATAATTCCCACAATAGTCCATTTTTATAATAATAAGTTTATCCGTCAATTCTAGTTTGATTACAAATCAACTAAAATTATTCAAGTATTCATTCCGTCAATCAAAATACAATAGGATGGTTTGAAGGAAATTAGTAGGATGGCCAAAATTGATGGTTCTTTTGGATAAATTATGAAACCAATCTATAGAGTTTTCTAGGTTTCTAAAGACAAAATGATCGAATTATCTGATGTTTAGCATAATAACACATAAGAGAGAAACAGAAAAGGGTTCTAACTATCTCTTATGAGCCATAAAGGAAAGGTTTTAGGAGAGAATAGGAGAAAAAGGCTTTTATTTGAGGAGGAGGTAGTTTGTGGAGGAGGTATAAATAAACCAGCAAAAACCTTAATAAGGAAGATATTAAATGACAAGAATATTCTAGAATAATGCTAACCGAGTTCAGTCCGAGCTAGGATCGAGTTCGATCCAAATTTTGTTTCCATTTATGTCCAAAATTATAATACAACTTTAATCGATATTTTGCCTTTTTGGATTTGATATAAATACAAAATAATTAGTGCTAAATGGGCTTATCAGATCGTAAGTTTTTAAGGGGTTAGATTATCTTAGAGCAGTTGTAGGGGCCAGATCACAGCTAGCGGCGTCCGAAGACACTTAAATATCGTATCGCTTAAGGTTATTTACACCTTGTTGACAGAAGGTCCCTTTTGGCTTATATCCAAGTTTTATCAAACATTGAATAACTTAGACTGAATAAGAATTTAAAGCACGTTATAATTCTTATATTTTATCAGAATCTTAAAAACCTATTTCTCAACGGATAAAGTTAAAGCGATCTTCAGCTAAAGGTTTAGTAAAGATATCTGTTAATTAATGTTCCATGTCCACTTATTCAAAATAAATATATCCGTGTTGTTGATGATCCTTTAGAAAATAATGCCTGATTTCTATGTGCTTAGTGCGTGAATGACATATTAGATTTTTGGTGAGATTAATAGTTCTAGTATTATCACAAAGAATATGAATATTCTTATTATGTAGATTGAAGTCTTCTAGGGTTTGCTTCATCCATAAAATTTGTGCACAACAAAGACCTGCAGCGATATACTCAGTCTCAATTATTGATAATGCAACATAATTTTAATTTTTGTTAAACCAGGAGACTAGAGACTTTCCTAGGAAATGACAAGTACCGCTGGTACTTTTTCGATCAACTTTACATCCTACAAAATCAATATCCGAGTAACTAGTAAGGTCAAAGGACGTGATTTTGGGATAACATAAACCTGTCGACAAAGTTTCTTTGAGGTTTCGAAAGATACTCTTAACTGCGCACAAATATAATTTTTTATGATTAGCCTGATATCTAGCAGAAATACATACAGCAAATATTATGTCTAGGTGACCAACAGTTAGATATAACAAACTACCAATCATACCTCGATACTTACATATATTTGTAGGTTTTCCACTCTCATCAAGGTCAAACTTAGTTGATGTTGCCATTGGTGTTTCGATAGGATTTGCATTGTCCATGTCGAACTTTTTGAGCAAATCCTTTGTGTACTTAGCCTGATTGATGAACGTTCCTTGTGAATCTTGCTTGATTTGCAATCCTAGGAAGAATGTTAATTTTCCATCATACTCATCTTAAATTTACTCTGCATATACTTAGCAAATTCTTTACATAGCATCTCATTAGTTGATCTAAATATGATATCATCTATATACATTTGTAATAGCAAAGAGTCAGCAGAAGATTTTATAAAATGGGTAGTATCAAATTTTTTTTGAAAAACCGTTTTCAAGTAGAAAGGAGCTAAGGAGCTATATATCAAGCTCGTGGGACTTATTTGAGTCCGTATAGAGCCTTTTGTAGCTTCAATACGTGGTCACTGTATTTGAAATCTTTAAAACTAGGGAGTTACTTAGCAAAAACTTCTTCTTTGATAAAACCGTTTAGAAACTCACTTTTAGCGTCCATTTAAAAAGTTTGTTGCAAAAATTAGAAAAAACACAAATCATTCAGATAGATTCGAGTCTAGCGACAAGAGCATAGGTCTCATAGTAGTCAGTGCCTTCCTCTTGGTTGTAACCTTGAGCTACGAGACGTTCTTTGTTGCGTGTAACTGAAATATATCCTTTTAATTTATTTCAAAAAACCTATTTAGTACCAATGATCGAATAATTATTAGGTCTAGGAACAAGTTCCCAAACTTAATTACATTCAAACTGGTTGAGTTTCTCTTGCATAGCAGAAATCCAAAATTTATCAGCAAAAGCTTCTCCTATATTCTTTGGTTCTATTTGAGAAATAAAAGCAACATTTACAATGGTATCTCTATTTTAAGAACGTGTGCTTATACCTTTTGATACATAACCAATTATCAAGTCCTCTGGATGATTTGTTGAGAATTTTAGTCTCTTTGGCAGGCTTTCCAGATAATGTGTACTGGTTGTATCTTCAGGAGTCTTATTGGTTGCGGGTTGAGTACCTTCATCTTCGCCGTCGTTTGGTACTTGAGTGTTGAGTTCATCGAATGTGACGTTGATTGATTCTTCAACAGTCAAAGATTGCTTAATGAATACTCAGAATTATTTTCTTTCGGCAGCGTAACCTAGAAAAATACTTTCATCGGCCTTGGAGTCAAACTTTCCTAGGTTATCTTTAGTATTGAGAATAAAGTATTTGCAGCCAAAAACTTTAAAGTAAGTAATAGTGGGGATTCTACCAAACCAAAGTTCATAGGAGATTTTCTTCAAGATGGGTCGAATAAGCACCATATTCAAAATATGGCATGCTGTACTTACAGCTTCAGCCCAAAAATATTTTGGAAGGTTATACTGATTTAGCATGACTCTAGCCATATCACCAAGGGTTCAATTCTTCCGATCCACAACACCATTTTGTTCAGGAGTTCTAGGACATAAAAATTTATGGGAAAAACTATTTTTATTGCTAAATCTTTTAAAATCACTATTATCGAATTCGCCTCTATGATCACTTCAGATACGAGCAATTATGTTACCTTTTTAATTTTGAACCTTTTTGTAAAAAATGACAAATTCAGAAAATTCTTTATTTTTGTTTGCAAGAAAATAAACCCATGTGAATATAGAAAAATCATCAACAATGACATAAACATAGAGCTTACCGCCAAGACTGGCGACTCTACTAGGTCCAAAATTGTCCATATGCAAGAGTTGTAGTGGTCTAGAGGTACTTACATCGTTGATTGACATAAAGGAAGATTTAGTAATTTTATTCTTTTCACAATCAGCACATACCATATCTTTCTTGAAGGTAATCTCTGGTAAGCCTCGTACCAACTTCTTTGTGGATATTCTTGCAATAGTATCTATGTTTGCGTATCTTAGACGCATGTGCCATAGCCAACTGTAATCTTTATTAGCGTATAGACATCTGCCTGCATTGTTAGTATCCTTTGCAAGATAGAACATATATATATATATATATATATATATATATATATTATCTTCCCTAATCCATTTAAAGATAATATTACCTGTGGATCTTTCATATATAGAGCATTTTTCTTTTACATAGTTAATGCCATAACCATGGTCATCTAGATGAGTGATGATGTGTAGGTTATATTTTAATTCCATTATAAGACAAACATATTTTATAACAGGATAGGGAGGAACACCTACATTACCATTACCAATTATATATTATTTGAGATTATAGTCGAAGAAGGCATATCCTTCTTTCTTCATCGGTAGCGTTGCAAATAGGTTAGCATCATGAGTCATATGTTGTGAGGAACCACTATCGAGAATCCACTAGTTTCTAGCATGAGAGGGTTGGTCCACCTTCAAAATATTGTAGATGTAACCCTTGGTACCTATTTCTTCGAGGGTTCATCTGTGTTAGTCTTTGGTACCCATGCATAAACATTTATATCTACTAACTTTCTAGTTCTACAGAATCTAGATATGCGTCATTTCTTACCACAGTAGTGACATATAGCTGTGTTGTTGGTGCTTGGTGCAACATGATTGATATGAGTGTAGAATATAGTCTTTATGGTTTACCTAGATATATATAGTAAAATGCATGATTATGTGAGGAATGTTGAGTTCTACATGCATGATAATGTGCAGTGTTATAATATGTTCTGCATGTATGATTGTATGAAGCATTATATTTATAGGTAGGAGCATAGCTTTGATTGCTCATCTATTTTTTTACGTATCTCATGTTAGGTTGGGTAGTGGGTTGTTCAACCTGTTTACCCAATCTAATCTCCAATTTTTTAGAGGTAGCATATACTTCATTATATTTAGCAGTAAGAACATATATTCTATTGGCAGCAATGGAGTACTTCTTCTTTTCGGATTCAAGATCTTCCTTAAATTTAGTATTCTCTTGAGAGCTCTTGTCAATGCTGGCAAGTGCCTCATGGAGATTAAGCTTAAGTCTAAAAATCTAGTATGAATCGTTACAAATAGAGGTATCATTTACTTCACTTAGGAAATATATAAGTATCTCTATCTCAGTTTGATAATCTTGAACATCTTTTCTAGCATGATTTTATTTATTCCTAAGTTTTCTAAAATCTTCAAGAAAATCACTAAAGGCATTTTCTAACTCATCAAATGTAAAATCATCATAAGAATTTTTGTCTGTTACTTGATCTGTCAGTGCCATAAACCATAGGTTTGCAGCTTCTCGAGGATTCTTCTCTTAAGATTCACTAGCTTCACTTTCATGCCAGATGCTAGTATTTGCATACTTCCTAGATGATGTTCTTCTTGATGAGCGATCATGGCAATTCTCTTTCTCACACCCCAGTCCCAAAATACGTGGGACCAGACATGTGGCATTGGCCAGCTGGTACGACTCCGTAGGGCTTTCCAATTTAATGGACCCAACGAAGTGCACTTACGCTGTCCATGGTCAAGTGATTAAGCTGAATATCTAATTCTAACATGCAACAACTAAACTAAATCTTAATCCAAGGTAAATAAATCATAAGAGGGAACGGTACACATCATTAGTCTACAGCCCAATAATACAGCCGTTCGAATAGACCAAGAGAATAATATAGCCTATAAATACTAGGATATAATAGCATAGTCACAATAGAAAATAGTATATAACTGTAATAGGGGAAAGATATAATGATACCTTCAAGGATGTCCAACACACCGCTAGATCAAGCCTCATACAAACTGCTCAAATAACCTAGAAGGGAACCAGGTCCTCAGAGGGACGTAACAAGATACAAAAAGTATATGCCATAAAGTAAATATTGTGTAAACTTGAGGGTGAACTAACCAGCTAAGTAAAATACACTTGAAGACAACCTTGGTACGTATAGGTAGGTAAAAGGTATAAAGCGTAGCGTCAAGCTAGAGGCTAAGTACCTAGCATTAGCTGTAAACTGGATGCCAGAAGTATATGTTGACTACATCATCGATCATGATAGCGCGCAGCTAGTAACCTCTGTCGGATGTATCAAAAAGCATATACGCCCATAACCGGGTAACAGTGAGCCCATAACCGGGTAACACATAGCCCATAACCGGGTAACACCGAGGCTCACGATCCCATAGTTTACTCTAAAACTACGGTAGCCAAATGTCTGTCCCATATGCCAACTAATTGCCTTCCCCGCCCAATGCCAATGTACATGTCGTAAATACGATATAGACATCTCGTACTATAATGCAAGTCACTAAAGAGATATACAACTATGCTAAATACTGTCACACGTGCTGCTCACACCAACGGCCAGTCAAGTATGAAGCACGCGTCCCTACATGAACTCACTTTGTGACATGCAATGATACGTACTAAGGCCTGGGGAGTCATATTGATAACTCCAAAACTTTAGTTGCGTCCACAAGATACTAGGTCAAACACAAGTTCTAACGTCAACGCCTTCATTGACTGCACCCGAGTCATTCTCGGACGTGCACAATTATATAATATTAAAATAATAAAATATGCAAACTAATAATAAATGAATTTAAACAGTACAATAAGCTAAGGTATACTTGCTTGGAAGCCAAGCGAAGATTCGAACACGAACTCGCCATAGAAGTAGTAGCGCAGCAATGGAAACTGGAGTTGATATCCCCGGATGCTATCACAAATATCACCAATGGTCCCAGAATGAGTGAGATACTCAGAAAAGCATATACATACATCCAATTTGGACACATGGGCAAAAATATAGTTTCTGGTCAACACGGGGTCCACAAGTAGGCCCGTCTTGCACCGAAAAATGTGCCAGAGACAAAGTTCTTCAAATTCTTCAAACTTAGTATCTACGAGTCCAAAAAAATAATACGAACCCAACATAACGTCCAAAACTGGATTCCGATGAGCCGATCACGAAATCATCCGTCATGTGGGACCGTGGGGCCCATGAAACAACATTTTGTCAACGTTCTCAGAATCAAACCAAACTTGGGTCACAGGACCAGCGTAACACTGCAAATCCGATAGCGCAAGTTTTGTTACAAAATGACATGCACACATAAAATTTGGACGAGTGTCAGAATAGGCCGATACGGTTCTTTCGACCGATATATGTTGATTTTGGTGTACACGTACATCCAAATCAAGTTTCACGAAAGTCCACACATCTACGTTGGGGATACACGCCCTTCGGTGCAACTGGTATGTGACGAGGTTGCCCTGATTGACGGGACCAACTCCGTATCTAAGAATTTTATTATTTAAAATCTATTTTTTCTCATAAATTGGAACTCAAATTACTAACAATAGAATACAAGCTAAATTATTCTACTTGAAGGCATTATAAGAGGGTTAGGTTAAAAGTATGCCATAGGTGATGGTTCAGGATTTGATCAAGCGAGGAGGGAGATATCACAATGTGAAGACGGGGTATTGGTGCTCGATTCTGGACTGTGGGGTGCTCGGGTTTGTGGTCAGGTCTGGGCTCCGGCGGGAAGCAGTCGGTCGGAGGGGCAGCTCCGACCAAGGGAGGCTCGGCCAGGGGTGAGGGTGGCTCGCCGGTGGTCGGGGATCTTCGATGGTCACCGACGGCGCTGCAGCAGCGGCCTCAACAGCAACAGCAGGCGCAGCTACTGAGGCAGCAGTTCGCCCGCGGGGAGGACGGTGGCGGCCAGTGACTGCGCGGGTGAGGGCACAGGGTAGGGTGGCCGACGGAGGAGGAGAGAAAAAAGGGAGGCCGTAGAGGTGATGGTGTTGGTATCATTAGTGATGGTGGTGGTGATGTTGGCTATTGGCGGTGGTGAGGTTGATGTAGTTGGTGGCAGTGGTGAACTGTGGTGGTCGTGGTGGAGTGGTGAGGAGGTGGTCGGGAATGGTGGTGGCTGTATTGGAGGTGATAGTGGTGAGGGTGGCAGAGGTGATGGTGGTTGGCGGTGGTGTGCTGTAGTAGTGAGGGAGGAGATGGGAATGGTGGTGGCTATCGTGGCGGAGCTTCGATCGAGGGGGTGATGGTGGTTAGAGGTGATTGCTGTGGTGGTTGGTCGGAGAAGAGGGAGGTAAAAGAAGACTGTTGCGGCGATATGGTGATGGTGGAGGTGTTTGGGCGGAGAAGAGGGAGGTGGAAGAAGGAAGATGATGAAGGAGTTAGGGTTTGGTTGAAGAAGGTGGCTGCTGAAATTAGAGAGAGGAAGGGAGTATTAATGTAGGAGAGAGAGAGAAGGAGGGCATGGAGATTAGGGCCGGCCATATCGCTTTTTCTAGGGATGGGGGGAGATTCTTCATGAAGAAATGGGTGGGTAGGATGGAATAGTTTTGAATGGAGGGTAGTGATGAGTTAGGTGTAAAAGTAGAGTGTTGTACACACAAAATGGGTAGAAAACGTAGGATGACCGATCAAAGAATAGAGGGTGGATTTCTTTATGGTTTCGCTCCAATGGGAGGTGGACACTTAGTTGCCTATTTGCACAAAAGCCCCTAACAATTTAGAAATTGCACAAACAAGAAAGATTGGGATTGGATGAGAAAAAATACCATGTTTGGTGTGATGTATTAGATTAAAATGGTATGTAGTGTTTAGTATGAACCTTGAGGGTGTGAGTGGGGGTTTGGGTTGGTGTTGGGTCTAGTTTTGGGTTAGGTTGAGTCATTACACCAATTTAATTAAAATTAGTGTCAATGGTGTTCTTTAATTAATTGGAAGTGCATAGGGTTAAAATTAGGTAGGACACAAGGGTCATGGACATAGTAGACTCAAAATAGATTATTGATAAATATTGGGTTGCAAGGAACAGGTCGAGATTATGTCTCCAATTTTGATTGGAACAGGCAATGATGCAAAGTTGGATTTAAAATTAGAAAATGTGCACGAATATTGTAAAATTAAAATGAAGCACAAGAGTGTGCATTTACGAGTGACACAAAGGTTAGGATTAAATATTATCTTGTCTAGGTCAAGGATGTAAAATTTGATGGAAAGCAAATGCTAGTGCATTGCTCTAGATATTTAAACAACGGTAAACTATAATAATTGAATAAAAATCACAGTAGTGAATTATAACCCCAATAATTAATCCCGAATAATACTAATTTAATCTATAATCCTATATTTTGGTTAGGGGGTTTACAATCTATCCACCTTAGAAAATTTTGTCCTCCAAAATTTAAAATCCATCTCCCCAACAACGAACTCAATATATCTATATATATATAACACAACTTGGTACTTAGTCCTACTATACTCTCTTTACCTTAAACTGCAACATACATATAGTCTAATCATCTATGGCATTTGGTCCTCTAAATATTTTTTTACCATTATGAATTGTCTCATTATTATTATCATGCTAATCATCATCCAGAAAATTACCACATATAAGCCTAGGTTACTCAAGGATATTGTGACACAATCTAAGTTTGAAACTTCAAATATCTATTAAGAAAATAACTTCATTTATTTATTCTCCAAGGAGTGCATGGGTTAGGCACTAAAATTCTATAAGCACAAAATCCTCAAGCCCACTTATGCAGTATCTAAATCCCTTATTCTGTAACTAAGATGGTTAGTATCTCAACATTCTTTCATAGGTATAACATCATCATCCTATAATATCCATATTGAAATCCTGCATCCTAACTTCTTACAATCGCTCTTAGCAGCAACAAGTCTAATCTAGCTAGTCAGTCATACCTAGTCTAGAAGCTCAACTCAAATAATTCCTATGAGAAGTATATGTAATGAAATACAACATAAGTCTCTAATCAATACATAGTAATAAGAATATATAGAAATTATGTAATAAATATCTGTTCAATCATTCTAAATATCCTAGAATAAAATATAACCAATAAGAATACTAATCCTAAAATCTAAAAATCCACCGGCTAGGGTAAATTGAAAATATGTTCCCATATAACCACCTACTACTAAGGATTTGGTCAAACAAGCTTACACCCTAATAGTCAAAAATCTAAATCCCTGGCCCAAAGCAGTTAATGTGTAATCCACAATATTCAGCTTATCATTCCTATAGGACTTCTATATTTTATTTACACTCCTCATCTAAGCTACATGGGTTCCATCTTATTACAACTTGCCATCCATTTTAGGCAATTCACTATCTAACTCACGACTATAACATCTATCAAAACTCTCATCCTTCAACCCATTTGTCTAGCTCAGATACTAGCTCAACTACTCAAGTTTTCAAAGGTGAAACCACGAGCCTAATAGATACTAGCAACCCAAATAAATCAAGTACATCTAATCTGATTTGAAAGCCATATTGTAGTACTCAAGTTATCTCATCATCCAAATATTGGGTCTAGCAATCTACGTCTAGCAATCTACCTATCTTTTTTTGCCTAGTCATATAATCATTATTATGTAATGGGTAAAAAAAATCTAGGTCTGATACTGGAAGTTGCAAAGCAATTAGTCATTCCTTGCATCACTGCCATGGGTCACAACTAATCCCTAGCATCTAACTATGTATTCCATAAGGTATTCTAGAGTATTAGAATTGAACCCTCTATCTAGCTACTAATACTTCCAAATCAATGCTACCAAAAATAATAGACAGGGTTAGTTCTAGGTCTTTATTTCTATGCCTAATTCTTATGCTAACACTCTATACTAGCTCTAGTATCAGGAAAGAACCTAACAACCTCCCTTACTAAGGGTAACAATCTTCTTATAAAATATTATATCAATCATACCTTCTTCTGTCTTGACTAGGATCTGTTCCTAGAGGAAATTACCATGCACGAACGTCCATCTCTGCGAAATAAGGAAGATGTGAAACAATAATAATGATGTTGACGATAAATGAACAAATATAATAATGAAGTCCAAGGGCAACAATCGAATACAAGAGAAGTTTTAAAATCAGTTATGGAGTAAGATCTTATTCAATATTAATCCTAAGTTGCAGGCTCGTTCGGTACAGTAACGTAACCGAAACGATATGCTCTGACCTGCATGGCCACCAATAAAACCATGTCATGCCCTAGTCCCAAAATATGTGGGTCCAGACACGTGGCATTGGCCAGCTGGTATGACTCCGAAGGGCTTTTCAATTTAATGGACCCGACGAAGTGCACTTACACTATCCACAGTCAAGTGATCAAGCTAAATATCTAATTCTAACATGCAACAACTAAACTAAATCTTAATCTATGGTAAATAAATCATAAGAGGGAACGGTACGCATCATTAGTCTGTAACCCAATAATACATTCGTTCGTATAGACCAAGAGAATAATATAGGACTATAAACACTAGGCTATAATAATATAGTCACAATGGGAAATAATATACAACTGTAATAGGGGAAAGATATAATGATACTTGCAAGGATGTCTAACACACCGCCAGATCAAGCCTCATCCAAACTGCTAAAAATAACCTGGAAGGGAACCAGGTCCTCAAATGGACGTAATAAGATACAAAAATTACATACCATAAAGTAAATACTGTGTAAACTCGAGAGTGAACTAACCAACAAAGTAAAATATACTTGAAGACAACCTTGGTATGTATGGGTTGGTAAAAGGTATAAAGTGTAGCGTCAAGCCAGAGGCTAAGTAACTGGCATTAGCTATAAACTGGATGCTAGAAGTATATGCTGACTACATCACCGATCATGATAGCGCATAACTAGTAACCTCTGTCGGATGTATCGACAAACATATACGCCCATAATCGGGTAACACTAAGCCCATAACCGGGTAACACATAGCCCATCACCAGGTAACACTGAGGCTCACGACCCCATAGTTTACTCTGAAACTATAGTAGCCAAATGTTTGTCCCATATGCCTAATAATTGTCTTCCCCACTCAATGCTAATGTACATGTCGCGAATACGACGTGGATATCTCGTACTATAATGCAAGTCACTAAATAAATATACAACTATGCTAAATACTGTTACACATGCTGCTAACACCGATGACCAATCAAGTATGAAACATGCATCCCTATATGAACTCACTTTGTGACGTGCAATGATACGTGTCAAGGCTTGGGGAGTCATATTGATAACTCCACAACTTTTGGTGCATCCACTAGATACTAGGTCAAATACAAGTCCTAACATTAACGCCTTCGTTGACTGCACCCGAGTCATTCTCGGACGCACACGGTTACATAATATTAAAATAATAAAACATGCCAACTAATAATAACTGAATTTAAATAGTATAATAAGGTAAGGTATACTTGCCTGGAAGCCAGGCGAAGATTCGAACACGAACTCGCCATGGAAGTAGTAGCGCAGCAATGAAAACAGGAGCTGATATCCTTGAATGTTGTCACAAATATCACCAATAGTCCTAGAATGAGTGAGATACTCAAAAAAACATATACATACATCCAATTTGGATACAGGGGCAAAAATACAGTTTCTGGTGAACATGGGGTTCACAAGTGCGTCTTGCACCAAAAAATGTGTCAGAGACAAAGTTCTCCAAATTTGTCAAACTTAGTATCTACGAGTCCAGAACGTTGATACAAACCCAACAAAACGTCCAGAACAGGATTCCGATGAGCCGATCAAAAAATCGCCCGTCATGTGGAACTATGGGGCCCACGAAATAACGTTTCGTCAACGTTCTCAGAATCGACCCAAACTTTGGTCACAGGACCAGCATAACGCTGTGAATCCGATGGCATAAGTTTTGTTACGAAACGACAGGCATACACAACATTTGGACGAGTATCAGAACATGCCGATACGGTACTTTTTGATGAATATGCGTTAATTCCGGTGTGCACGCACATCGAAATCAAAAGCCCACACGTCCACGTTGACGATACGCACCCTTTGGTGCAATTGGTACGCAACGATGTTGGCCGGATTGACGGAACAAACTCCATATCGGAGAATTTTATTGTTTTAAAAACTATTTTTTCTCATGAATTGGAACTCAAATTACTAGCAATAGAATGCAAGCTAAATTATTCTAATTGAAGAAATTACAAGAGGGTTAGGTTAAAAGTATACCAGAGGTGATGGTTTAAGATTCGATCAAGCAAGGAGGGAGATATCATAACGCGAAGACAGGGTGTTGGTGCTCGGTTCTGGACTGTGGGGTGCTCGGGTCCGTGGTCTGGTCGGGGCACCATTGGGAAGCAGTCGGTCGGAGGGGCAGCTATGACCATGGGAGGCTCGGCCAGGGGGTGAGAGTGGCTCGTCGGCGGTCGGGGCTCTCCGAGGGACACCGGCGGTGCTGCACCAGCGGCCTCAACAGCAACAGTAGGTGCAGCGACAGCAGCAGTTGCTGAGGCAACAATTCGACCGCTGGGAGGACGGCGACGGCCAACTGCTGCGCGGGTGAGGACACGGGGTAGGGTGGCCGACGAAGGAGGAGAGGGAAAGGGGAGGCCGTAGAGGCAGTGGTGTTGGTGTCATTGGTGATGGTGGTGGTGATGTTGGCTATTGGAGGTGGTGAGGTTAATGTAGTTGGTGGCGGTGGTGAACTGTGGTAGTCGTAGTGGATTGGAGAGGAGGTGGTCGGGAATGGTGGTGTCTGTGTTGGAGGTGATGGTTGTGAGGGTTGCAGAGGTGATGGTGGTTGGCGGTGGTGTGCTGTGGTGGTGGGGGAAGAGATGGGAATGGTGGTGGCTGTCGTAGCGGAGCTTCGGCCGAGGGGGTGGTGGTGGTTGGCGGTGATTGCTGTGGTGGTTGGATGGAGAAGAGGGAGGTGAAAGAAGACTGTGGTGGCGGGATGGTGATGGTGGAGGAGTTTGGTCGGAGAAGATGAAGAAGAAGAAGAAGAAGGAGTTATGGTTTAGTTGAAGAAGGTGGCTGCTAAAATTGGAGAAAGGGTGGGTGTGTTAATGTAGGAGAGAGAAAGAAGGAGGGCATGGGGATTAGGGCCGGTCATATGGCTTTTCTACGGATAGGGGGAGATTCTTTATGAAGAAATGCGTGGTTAGATTGGGATAGTTTTGAATGGAGGGTGGTGATGAGTTAGGTGTAAAAGTAGGGTGCTGTATACACAAAATGGGAGGAAAATATAGGATGACTGGTCAAAGAATGGTGGGTAGGTTTCTTCATGGTTTTGCTCCAATGGGAGGTGGATACCTAGTTGCCTATTTGCACAAAAGCCCCTAATAATTTGGAAATTGCACACACAAGGGAGATTGGGATTGGATGAGGAAAAAATACCATGTTTGGTGTGATGTAGTAGATTAAAATGGTGTATGGTATTTAGTATGAACCTTGAAGGTGTGAGTGGGGGTTTGGTTTGGTGTTGGATCTAGTTTTGGGTTAGGTTGAGTCATTACACAAATTTAATTAAAATTAGTGTCAATGATGTTCTTTAATTAATT
The DNA here is from genome assembly GCA_036927795.1 of Iris macrosiphon. NCBI lineage: Eukaryota > Viridiplantae > Streptophyta > Magnoliopsida > Asparagales > Iridaceae > Iris > Iris macrosiphon. Next base: position 76,304,214 of record JAYESA010000017.1, on the reverse strand, counting down.
AGAAGTGCATAGGATTAAAATTGGGTAGGACACAAGGGTCATAGACATAGTAGACTCAAAATAGATTATTGATAAATATTGGGTTGCAAGGAACAGGTCGAGATTGTGTCTCCAATTTTGATTGGAACGGACAAGGATGCAAAGTTGGATTTAAAATTAGAAAATGTGCACGAATATTGTAAAATTAAAATGAAGCACAAGAGTGTGCTTTTACGAGTGACACAAAGGTCAGGATTAAAGATTGGCTTATCTAGGTCAACGATGTAAAATTTAATGGAAAGCAAATGTTAGTACATTGTTCTAGATATTTAAACCACGGTAAAGTACAACAATTAAATAAAAATCATAGTAGTGAATAATAATCCCAATAATTAATCCTGAATAATACTAAATTAATCCATAATCCTATATTTTGGTCAGGGGGTTTACACCCTTTCTTTTAGGCTGGGCAGTCTTTCTTTATATGCCATGTCTTCTTACAATTGTGGCATATATGCTCTTTATCACTATTGTCATTGAGCTCATTCATCTTTGATCTCTCAAGCTTTATAAATTTTCTGAAGTTTCTAGTGATCAGGGAAACTTATTCATCTTGAGATTCATCGTCGTCAGAGTCGTAGTTGCTGACCTTCTTGTGATGTTCCTTGAAAGCAATGGTATTTTCTTATGGAGTGGGATCTTTAATTTCCTTGAGATCCAGGGCATGAGTCATCAGCTTTCTCATGAGCGTCTTGAGGGTCATCATGGTAAGATCATTCCCTTCTATGATTGTAGTGGCCATGGGGTTCCAGTTCTTGGTAAGTCCTCTGAGCATTTTGTGAATCTTCTCGTGATTGTTATACTCTTGGCAAGAGAGGATTGAGGGTTGACGATGTCGAGGAATTATGTAAACAATTGAGTGATCATCTCCTTCTACTTTATCTTGAATGATTCATATTTGTGTCAGTAAACTTATTTTTTTCTCCTTCACTTGTGACATTCCTTCATGAGTGACCTCAATAAGTTTCCAAACTTCAGGCGAAGTGCCACAAGTGGAGACCCTATTAAATTTAATTCTGTCTACAGCACAGAATAGAGCGTTAATAGATTTAACATCAAGACTAACATATTTTTTTCTCAGTGTCTGTGTACTTATCATGAGGTTTCTCTACAAGGTTGCCATCTACAACTTTTTTAGATGAATTCTTGTATCCTTCTACTACAATAGCCCAAAGGTCAAAATCAAGTAACTTTAAAGAAATGCTCATACGTGTCTTGCAGTACGTGTAGATAGTACCGTCAAATAGGGGTAGTCTATTTGTGGACTGGCCTTCACCATTGTTGGTGTAGATAGATCTAACAGTTGCTATAAGTCTCTTAGGATGTTAAGCCAATAGCAAGAGAACCTTCTCTGATACCAATTGAAGGACTGTAGGGCAACTCTAGAGGGGGATGAATAGAGTACAACAGAATAATCTATCTAATTTGAATATTAAGTAGAGTGAAGGAAGCTAGCAACTAACAGTGTATATGTAAGACATTAATATTAAGTAGTAAGCATAAAAGAGAGCAAACACAAACACCGTAATGTATACTAGTTTTTTTCTCTGAGAGGACTAGTCCAGTTCGGAGAACTATTGCTTGGAGTTGTATCCACTATAATCACCAATAGTGAATCACAAACCTTGATTCGAACGATTGCCACTTCTTTACAACGACGATATTTGATCCGAAGTGCAAAACTTCATATCAAGAAAGGAGATAGAGAGAGAGAGAGAGGAAACTGATTGAGCCAAGCTCTTTACAACTGTCACTACTATATTTCTAGATGAGGGTATTTTTGTCATTATCATATTTATTATTTAGTAATTTAATATTTATATATGTGCAACTAATTAATTATATTGCGTTGTGCTATTTAATTATTAATTAGTGGACTTGCTTATGTTTATTTGGACTTGTCATTAGTGGACCCATTAGTTTTTTATTACACATTGAGCGCAATATTGGACTAGGCCCATTAAACCCATTCCCTTAATTAATTAAGTAGATTAGATTAGTTTCATATAGAATTAAAAGTTTCCTAAAATAGCCCTTCCTAATTAAACCTCATGATAAACTAGTAAGGGTACCATAGGCATTGTACATTTCTTGGTAAGGAGGAAAGAGAGGGCCGTCCATTTGAGAAGGTCTTAACTCTCTCTCCTCTCACTAATTCATTCACTTAGATCCTCAATTGTGTTTTTCTCAAAATTGACTCATTCTTCTACCAAATTCAACCCAAATTACTTTTATTCCCTCTCAATTTTATTATCTAAGAAGCATTGGATCTTGGATTGCAAGGAGCACTTGAAGGAGAAGGAATTGACAAGGAGATTGTGTTCTAATTGTGTCCATTGAGCATTTCATTGGGAATCCATCTCCCAATAGGTAATTCTAAATCTACCCCTTAATATAGACTCTAATTCATGTATTTAATCATTTTGAATCATCTATTAGCTTAGGGCTACCCATAGGATCAAGAACCAGGTTGTTATGACTAGTATTGTGAATTCTACATGGTAATTTGTGTCCAAATAGGAGAAATTCTGAGATTAACAAATCAAGTTTGTGTCATGAGACTAATTAGATCAAATTAGACTTAGATCGGGGTTGTGGGACTAGGTACGTGTCCACAATTAGACACGAGTAGAGCGATCATAGTATCGTGTGATACAGTATGATACAGAATTTATTTTGGGTGATTTGTGTTAATTCTCTTCAAATTCTTTTCTAACTAGTTGTATTAGTTGATTATAATTGTATTTGATATGTGTTAATAATTAGTGTAGAGAATTGGGAGGTTTGTATCTCTTTTGGGTGCGTATCATAGAGTATCGCATCATCGCATGTCGAGTATTTGTGTAAATGCTCTTTGTGTGTGTGTGTGTGTGTGTGTGTGTTGTATATATATGTATATAATCATATGTTCATGTATATGTGTGGTGTTCATATTTTGATATTTTATTTTGGTGTTATGTGAGGCAACCTGTAGGTGTGTTTAAGTGTGAATCTGTAATCGAGCATCATGAGCAATTAACAGGAATTGACATGTAGCAGTTGGTATCATCAAGGATAGAAGGGTTGCTACTTATTGGGGGAGTGTGCAGTCTTGTTTGCACAAGTTTATTAGAGTTTAGTTGTTGAGTTATAGAAGCTATATGCATAATGCATTAAGGGTAGGGGTTTGACTTGTAGGAGTTGTAGCAATAACTTGAAGCCAACATCAATATCAGTAACTGATAAAGGAGGGATGTACAGGTTTGCAGTCAAGGAGGAGTGCTCGGGTATGTTTAATTTGGGGTAGCTTGGTCTGTACAAGTTAAGGGGACCGTTATTGAGTGATATCAGTATATGTGGAAGGAGTTGTACCTGTGTATATGATAGGGGCAGATTATATGAGGGAAACTTGGTTGCTACTGTTGAGATGTTGGTTGATATAAATTGGTATGATATGGTGACTTGGTTGCTGTTGCATATAGCAACTCAAGTGGGGCTCGAGCACAAGTCATTTTTGTGCAGGCTTGTCTCAGTGATGCTAGAGGAAATAGCTTTCTACGCAGAGTAAGAGAGGAAGTCAGGTTCTGTGTTAGCAGTAGCTTGGAGCAGTAGGGCAAGTAGAGGTTTGCAAGGGATACTGAAGTCGAGTAGTAGCACTTGTTGTTTGTGTAGACTGCACACTGCTGCTCAAGTCAGAGTGGTCACTACAGTAGACTAGCAACTAGTGTTAGTGCTAGGGGTGAAGGTTAGAATTTTGGTTAAGCATTAGCGTAGGTAAGTTGTGAGTGTTAGTGGAGATTGTTGAGTATCAGAGTGTGTATCATGTGATATGGGTATCTATGTGTGTTTAGGTATTTGTGTTAGCCATTATGAGAGCACCACAGTGTCATTTATAAGTAGTTAAGATACTAGGTATAGTAGACTGTGGTTAAATATTAATGGGGGTATTGGTACATATGTTGGTGTCAGTATTAGAATGGTGTCAAAGAAACTAGGTAATAGTGATACCTGGTGTTAGGACACTAAGGTAAGTTGATACCAAGGTATGTACCAAGGATGTGGATTAGATTATGAGTAAGGTGTGGATATTAAGATATTCATAGGTAATTAAGGTATTAGTAGTATATGTATATAGGCTATACATGGATATCAGTAGATATGGTATCCTAGCAATAACTAGTATAGCTAATACCTAGGATATTGACTAGATTAACTAGCCTTGGTCTAGAAATATAGGTATGACTTAGCTTTGACCAATATTGACCTAGTTTAACCAATTTTAGGTGGAAATGACTTAGAAAATCATATTAGTACATTTAGTTTATTTCTCTTTCATTACACTAATTGACATGCCATTCATATATAGGTGTGTGATACCAGCTCGGATACCGATATATATTATTTGCCCAGGACCATAGGCGAGTATATTCTCTGATTGTTTCCTTATTTGATAAACTCTATGATTCATGTATTTAGTATTGAGATATTTGATTCCTGACATGATGGTTTCACGGATTGGTATAGGTATATCTTGGTCATAACATGTTATTGTCATTATTACTTAATGATCGCCATATCGTGCTTCAGGATTACTCACTGATTACCGTAACATCTTAATGATTATATAGACCGTAATCATAGTGCATGATATTATAAACCGTGTAGTGTGGTATACGTGTTATAACGTGTCATAATTTGGATCCGTGTACTAGTCGGGTGGTTGGAGAAATATTAGTGGATATGTGATCATACCTTATAGCCCGTGTTTTGGTGTAGCCCGTGCTAGTTTGCAGATAATGCAACCCATATGTCATCACGCTTGCTCACCTTTTATATATAGCCCGTGCTAGGCCCAAGCCGATCACATTATCTTACTAATATTTCAAGGCATATTTATTATATTATTTCCTTTATTCCAATTCATTACATTGTTGTTCCTCACCATATTGTTCTCAGTTTCTTGCTATTATTTTTTATGATGCTCTTTCTCATGATATATATATATATATATATATATATATATATATATATATATATATGCAAGTTTAGTTATTTATGTTATTTATTTTTATTGCTATTACTATTTCATAGTTTCTGTCAATTATTGGAACTGCTATTTGGGTTGTACTTCGCTCAAATCCTGACTGGATATATTTTTCAGATAATTCATTAGAGGACTGGTATCCTATGCACTATGGGTCACATGATAGCGGGCCAGTTGAGTTAGCACCCGTAGAGCCTTTTGAGATAGTACTAGCTGTCGATGAGACTTAGCTAGTTCATTAATGTTATTGTATATGTCAGTTAGACAATTTTGACATTATATTATTATTTGAGGTCTTGTGTTAAGATTAAACTTCGATTTGTGTTGTTTTTGTGATTTTATTTCTTTCCTTCTAGTCCATATCATGACATATCTTCCTCTAGTTTGTTATTGTGATTGAGTATTATTGACCATTATCATATTATCTTATTGTCCTCCATTTGGGAGTTGAGATATCTTGACAAGTACATTATATATATTTTGTTAGATGTTCAGATAGTATTGTCGACCTAGACAGTGTTCTACTACCGATGCTGCGACGTAGGCTGGACGTACCCACGTACTCGTGTCCCTACACTGGGTGCGGGTTGTGAAAATAACTCTTGTATACTTCTAGACCGAGACCGCACTTGGCACTTAGAAGGCTAGGGTGTTTCTCTTGGAGATGGTAAGGTTGAGGCTCAGGTATTTGCTCACTAAAGAATTGAAGAATGTAGAATGGGATGAGATTGAATGATTTAAAATATGTAAATTTCAATCATATTTATAGGGTATTAGCAAACAAAATTCAGCCAGAGTTCGAGTAGGTTTTAATTCAAATTTTTTAACGTTGGGCCCAGAAATCAGGGGTGTAATAACTGGGTTGATTTCATACTATATAGGTGACCAAATTTGGTCAGAGTTTAGCATGAATTCGGTCCGAGTTTGGTTGCCTATTCTAATAAGGTTTTAGTATGTATGTAGGGTAATTCAGTGGATAGGTTCAAGGGTTTATTTGAGTAGACTTTGAGTTATGCCAGTGCGATTTGATCTACATAAGTTCTATACACAAATAAAGTAAAAATTATGTCTGAATGATGCAATACAATCAGTAATTGTAGCAGCAGTGTTAAGTCTTCATATTGCGATATATCGATACATGGTTTGGTTAACTATCAAAATCAAGTTGACCGAGACCGAATGGGCCAAATACGCTCCATGTACCTGATGCTCGAGATATGTGTCATACGTTTACTCAGGCTTCCCCCGCTCATGCGACAACCATTTCCTAGAATGGTGCTCAGCGTCTAGGTTCTGGTAGAAGAAAATACTATGATGCCAAGAGCCCCAGAGTCAAAGCTCCCTCTCGATCTGGACGGCCCTCTAAGGAAGAGGAGGTTTCCCAGACTATGCACTAACAACGAGGAGTGCAGAAGAAGAAATATGTTGCACCCAATTCCAAACGCATGAAGGACTGGATATACGCCATGGACGGGAATCAAGGGTCTGTCTTTGATATGATTTTATGCTGCGTCAACTCCATGCGCCAACTTTTTGGTGATGGAGAAAACATAGACTCCTCATAGTTTGTGTCAGTGCGCGCTTGGACGAGAAGACCCAGGGCAGTGTGAGCCAACCATGCTTAAGCAACTACTAGGAAAGCTGTCTGTCAGCATGCATCGTTAACTATTTTGAGTTCTTCCGATGTTAAGTTGTATCAAATTGTCCCATGCACCTAGTTTCCTAAGGCACAAGAGATGGGTCAGTTCCGAAAGTCTTCTATTAATGACTTGGGGATAGTTTTTGTACGAAACCCAGGTCAACGAGAAAAATTCTCACCTGAGTACGGATGCGCCCGTCCTTGTCATGCGCATAAAGAGGGTATAAAGGTAAAATTTTCCTCATCCGATTTGCACAACGTAATAAGTCACAAACACAAGGCAACATAAACGGCTATGGCACGTGAGATATCCCCTCCGGGGCACCATTGTGCTAGCATTATCATCAACTGTTGATGTACTAAGATAGCAGCACCTCTAGCCAGGTATTCGACGTTCCAGCGACTGCAACCAATTGCACCCATCCGATAATGTCTCGAAAAGTGAGTGCAAGTACCAGAGATGGATGGATTTCCCTTTGCTGCTTGTTGTTCCACCTGGAGTTCTCTCTCTATCAAGTAGAGTTCAAAAGCAGGCTCATCCTATCCTTCGGTCACGACTAGTGCATCGAGGAACCGACCGCGAGGCAGCAAGCTAGCAGTGCCTACCATGGGGGTGTTCCAAAGCACCCATTCCAGAATAAGGTCTTCCTCTAGGGAGGACGACAACAATTGTAGAAGCATGGAAAAATTATGAACCATGCGCCAAATGTAAGTAAGTCCTGATACGGTAAATACAGTTGAAAGCCTTGTGGAAAAGGCAGTCAAAGACCATCCACCATATACAACCAAGTTCTGAAGTGGCATAAGTCATCCTCGACCGCACTAAAAATAGAGCATTTAATTCTCTGGAGTAAAAGGTCAAGCTATTGACAGCTGTGTCAACACGCTTCATAAAATGTGCAGCGCCTATGTTAGCACAATGAGTATTCCCATGCGGGAGCGTTCCCATGGGGCAGAATTGATCATGCAGCAATGTTCCCATACAATATAATTGTTATATAGCAAAGTTCCCATATTCTCATGCGACAGTATTTCCATACGGCATAATTGTTATATGGCAACATTTCCATATCCCCATGCGATAGAGTTGTTATGCGGCAGTATTCTCCTGAAACTCCAGGAAGCGGGATCTTTCTGTTGCCAACAACCAAGATCTTCAAGAAATCAGCCCCAAGACACGTGTCATGCATACCGAGTCATGTATATGATAGGTGCCAAACACCAAAGTTCTCAACAATAATAAATCTTAACTATTGCAACATGACAGTCACAGCGCAACATGCGCCCACAAAGTTGCAACCCTATTCGGTTGGGGAGGCCATGCGACAGCTTAAGATCCGCGCACATGGAATGAAAATACATAAGCGCACATGATCTATAAATATATAGGACTTGTGATTCCCACAAGGACACGTACGGTGAGACGTAGACTTAGATGCCTAGTGACTTGGCAATCCTCTTTGGTCATCATATCATCAACGGAGTAAATGAGTCAGTTGAAGTGCTCGATCTCCCTCGTTATGCTTTCCCAGATCTTCTTAAATTCGTGCTTAGAATTCCAAATTCTAGGGTTCTTTTTACTCTTTTGTTGTACCCAAATAAATACAAAAGTTCGTAAAACTTTCTCGTATTTTTGTGATGTCGACAAAATTGGCGACTCTGCTGGAGAGTTCCTTCTCCACCAATGAGAAGGTCGTAACATAGTTCGATTTAACCAAGCTGGGTTTTAACCTAGAGAATGTTGATTGTCTGCTTCGACCAACAAGCATTCAAAGATATGTTGCATAATCCAAGTCCCGCATCGAGGCCCGCCAAGTCTCACAATACTCGCAAGACTTGGGTGGTCAAGGCCAGTATGCCACACCCAAAGACTAAGTGATGTGCTGCCATACTCCTCCACCGAGGGCGCACATTGTCATGCCCCGATCCCGTAAGGGCCGATCGTCCTCGTTTGGTCCTTATGGAACTAATCATCCTCACTTAGGCGTGATGTCGTGTAAGCCTAAGTTACGATTGCACAAGGCATAGTACCTGCACAAGACACAAGTTAGACAAAAATATACATATATAGAAGCACGGAATGCAAAATATAGAGAACCAAAGTTGAACACATTTGATAGGAACATAAAATACTTTCTTTATTGAATACTTGAATATTGGATTATAAAGTACTTGCTTGGCTGATTATAAAATATGCCATAGATGGCTTACAACACTTTTACAAACAAAAAAAACTAGCCACAACACCGAAACATCATATCCTTTTAGTTGGACCAAAATCAAAATACCTAGTGGAAGAGGAGCTTGCACGCTAGAGAGGAAAGCTTTGGGAAGCAGCATGAGCACGATTCCGTTAGAAGGGATGCACTCCTAAAGCTTTAAAATACTTGCCAAACTCTCGCTACCAGAACCTAGAGATTTGCCCACAAATGTGGGTCAGTACTACAACATGTACTGGTGAGCGACCGTGACCAAACTCACCTAGAAATCCATATTAAGTAAACATGTGAAGCTAGCATTACTATTATGTGATCTTTCTAATTATCTAGTTTCTTTTTAATAATTTATACAAAGAAAACATAAACAATGGATAGACTACGCATATGGTAAATCTTACCCGCGGTCGAGCTTTTATCCCTGTAGCAAACACACAAGTTAGCAACAATTTGCGTATATTATATAACTCATGCATCTGTGTTGGCATCAAGTGTCAAGTATACATCGAATATAAATCTAGCATTCGACCTAACTACATGATGGTCCATAAAAAAATCCATGATTAGTAGCGGTGTTATCACAACCTAGCAATACATCAAAGTTATGCTCAATGGCTACTTTGACACGTGAACTAGCTAACTAATAGACATAAATATTCGCCTAATAGCGAGGACTTTATTTCCTCAAGGTATTCAGATTAGCCTCTCCCAGGCCAAACGGTTCTCAGTGCCCTAGGATACATGTCGAGAGACCCAATACCTTGTGCACAAGTTATCCCAGATCGATGCGATAAAAATATTCTATCAGACTAGAAAATTCTATTACAATAGTTTGAACAATATGCCTCTTATTTCTATAGAGCCTTAGCTCTTCAATAATTTAATCTGTCATATTCGATTTGATTCAAGCGATAAGGCTCAAGCATAAATTATCTGAACGAGTTCAATGACAATTATATGTTTCAAGTATTTGTTCTTTTTATATAATGAAGTAAGATAGCTGTTCTACAAATCTAGCATGCCAATTTCTATCTTTTTATTTTATATTGTTATGCTGATATCATTGATTAGAAGAAGAAGCAACTGAGAGAACTAGAAAGTTATTTATTAAGACGTGCAAACCAAAGGAGTCATCGAAGGGCCGAAGCCACTCACCGAATGAATCAATGCGAGAGATGGGAAAGCCTTACCCAACGATCACTCCTTAGTTATACGTCCTGAAATTGTAAAAACACTTAGTTTGCATCCTTCGATCTCTTTCTTTTACGATTCGGAAAGAGTACGCAAGCGACAAAAGTGAATCATGAAAACTAAATCATCGAAAGCAAGATAAAGCACAAAGCAACAAAAAACCAAGCAGCAAAATATCCAACAAAAATTCTTTGACTCATTTAAATAGAAGCCGTTCCATCAGTTGGAAGGGTTCATTGTATTTCGTCCGTGATTGATTTGGCATTATGGTTTCCACGAGACTCGATTCTTAACCGAGTTAAAGTTACAAGTGTTCAATTAGTGAACCGCTGGATACACTCATGGCATTAACGCGCATCATATCTCCGCCCTCATTGATGAGGAGAATAATATTGAATCTCAGGAGATGTGCCCATAGCATAAGCAGAAAATAAAATGTGCCACATCAAACTACATGCGCATGAAACCCTCTACAGGAAGCAAAGCCAAAGGGAGATAGTCTGTCTTTGACAGGATCTCCTATGGTGCTGGCCCCAAGAACCGACTGCAGGGGAATAAGGAAAATATGGATTCTGTGTACTATGCGCCCGTGAGCGCTAGTTCAAAGAAGTCAAAAATAGCCTGAGCCATGCACGCTCAGATGGATGTGTCAGCAGTCCACCAATAACATGCGTCATTGATAGTTACACATGCTAATGATGGAAAGCTATATAGGACCGACACATACGCTTGTACACTGGAAGTGGGATAACCCTCCAAGTCTTTTCGAGACTGCTTAGTGCACTAGAAGTAGGCCAACCCTCCAAGACTTTCCGAGACTGCTTGGATGCACTTGAAGCACAAGAACCAAGTCAGGGAGCAAAAATGGTGATGACAAACCTATGCGCCCAGCTTGGCGATGTACATGAAGTGGGTCGGTCTCATGCTAAGTCTTCCAAAAATAATCTGGGTGCAGTTTCTGCATAGGAACCTGGTCCGGGAGCAAATAATTCACTTTCACACTCACGCGCAAGGTTTGGCCATGCGCACAAAGTGGGTGTAAAAGTAAAGTTTTTCTCGTCGGATCTGCACAACATGATTAGTGACAAGCGCAAGATGACAGAAGCAATCACTGCACATGAAGTATTCTCTTTGGGGCACACCTATGCCAACATCACTATCAATAGTTGTTGTGCCAAAGAAGTAGCTCTTTTTACTAAATAGTCGGCATTCCAGCGATTACAATCAGCTGTACCGACTCGACAACGTCCCAAAAAACAAGTGCATGAGGAGGAAGATGAACTACCTTTTTCCTCATGCTGCTCATAATAGAGGTCACCTTCCATGAAGAAGATCTCGAAGAAGAACTCGTCCAACCTGCTGGTCTTGGCTAGTGGATCGAGGAATCGATAGTGGGGCACTAAGATGGAAGTGCCCATCGAGGGGGTATTCCAGGGTACCCGTTAAAAATAAGAACTTTGGTAGTAATCTTTCGGTGTTCTACACCAATCCATTATTCCGTGAGGACAGTGAATCCCAAGGAACGGATAAAAACCTACCGGGGGGTAGATATGCCCGCCAGGTCACTGCTGCAACAAGAGATTGGGGTAGTAATCTCTAATTTTTTGAAGACGATCCAACAATGCCCACCTTCCCTGAGGAAAGCGAGCCACACGCATCAGAGGAAGAGAGTGAAGCATCCACAATCCCCACCATCTTTCCCCATGTAATGCCTGTATACATGGTAGGGTATGATCAGGTGGCAGGATCCAGTGACCACCAAGCTTCGAGACACTTGAGGCGATAATGCTCACTATGAGCGTCTTGATACAGACATTGACCCAGACGGTACTGGATATCAAGGAAATTTTGGTCCCACCTCAATCAAGAACTTTGGGACTAGCAAGCCAGGATATAGGGACCAATAGGGAGTCCTATGTTCCTGAACCCCCTTCCCCTGTTGTTGGCAACCAGACTTTGCCCCAATCATCCTCTCCTCCGTTGTCAGACAACATTCAGGAGACACTCAGGGATTTCCATGCTCGTATTGATGCTAGAGATAACTGAGATGCACTCATGAAGCTCGGGATACGGCAACCCTATCCTTCCGAGTTGAACAATGTGGTATATCCTCCCAAGTATAAACCACTGTCTATGGACCCATTCAATGGAAAGACATTACCCCGCCAGTACATGAACTACTTCCATTCTATAATGTGGCATTTAACGTAGGATAACGCCTTTCTCACCAACTTGTTTGTTAAAGCACTGTGGCCGGGTCGCTTACGAGTGGTTTTGTTGCCTCCAAGACGATTATATCTCATCCTTTGATGACTTAAAACTCCTTTTCCTCTTCCGGCTTTATGAGGGAGGAATGGACATGACTATGTCCTCCCTAATAGACATCGCTCAAGGGGACAAGGAGTCTACACGTGACTACACGGAGCACTTCTGATCACAGATATAATGGTCGATAATACTTGTCGTTTTGAGCGTATGTCCTTCATGGACGATTTCTCGGGCTATAATCAAATCAAGATGTCCGTAGACGATGAGAAACCCACCTCATTTCGAACAAAAATAGTGGTATATTGCTACCCAGTGATGTCCTTCGGTCTAAAGAATACAAGTACAACATACCAGCAAGCTATGGGCACCATCTTTTGCGAATATCTGTGCAAGATATTTGAGTGTTATGTTGATGACATCGCTGTCAAGAGCCGATTTAAGGGTAACCACGTCCAAGAACTGAAGACATTGTTCAACTTAATAGGAACATATCAATTGAAGATGAACCCAACCAAGTCTTTTTTTGGAGTCTCCAGTGGTAAGTTCTTGGATTTTGTCATAACGTCGAAGGAAATTCACATAGACCCAGAGTAGATTACGGATTTCCTTGATATGCACCCTCTGAAGAACCTCTGAGAGCTACGAGGTTTGCATGGAAGGTTGGCCTATATAAGGAGGTTCGTATCTAACCTCTCTGGACGATGTCAACCATTTACCCAGCTTATGAAGAAGGGAGTATCCTTCGTCTGGACCGAAGAATGCCAACGAGCATTTGAAGATATCAAGAAATATCTTATGAAGCCCCAAGTATTGGTTGCTCATGTCGTTGGAAAACCCTTTCTACTATACATGCTATCTGTGGATCATTCTTTCGGAGCAATCCTAGCCCAGAAGAGTGATACAGTTAATGAGGAGGCCCTCTACCACCTCAGCAGAATAATGGTCGGCGCAGAGCATAGGTATAACCCTATGGAGAATGAGTGCCTCGCTCTGGTCATTGCCATTCAAAAAAGCTGCCATTATGTGTTGGGGAAAACAATATATGTTATTTCTTGAGTTTGCCCCATTAGGGTCCTCATATCCAAGACTGGGGCACTTAACTTCCGCCTAGATTCATAGAAAATATTGTTGTCTCCGTATAACATGGTGTTTGACCCACAAAAGGCGGTCAAGGGCCAAGTAGTGGATAACTTTATGGAAGCCCATCCAGTGCCAGAAGCGTCAAAGCTTTATGATGAGATTCCAAACGAGGTATTAGATTCTAACACGATGACATGAGTGTCCATTTGGCGATTGTTCTTAGACGGTGCTTCAAGAACAGGGCCCAAGAGCTATATTGTCACTAGAGTGGGGGTAGTATTGATTTCTTTCGATAACTTTGTCATTAACCGTGCATATTCACTCACGGAGCCGTGCTCCAACAATATAGCAAAATATAACCCTCTTATTATTGGGCTCCAACTGGCTAAATAGTTAGGGATGGACTACCTAGAGGCCTTTGGCGACTCCAAGATGATAGATAGTCAGGTCAGAGGTGAGGACGAAGTCCGTCATGAGGACTTACTCTCCTACCATCAAGCGACGGTCGACATAATCTCCGCATTCATCCGGTTCTTCATAGAGCATATACCACGACTGCAAAATATTGAGGTTGATGCTCTTGCTTGCCTCGTAGCTTCCTTAACAGTTACTTTCAAAACCCAGCAATCGATCATCGTCATAGGTAGAGAACTGTTCTGCACTAGGAACAACTTATGCATGTGTTTGAGCTATTCTATGGAGATGGACATTACGTCCAAAGACTGGACGTTCCCTTTCATAGACTATGTAGTCTACAAAATCCTTTCGGACGACTAGAAAGAAGCCGCTTCCGTTAGAAGACGTTCCCTCCTGTTCTATTACGATACAGCCACCAAGATATTGTAATGTCGTTCGTATGACGGACTCCTGCTACGGTGACTATTAGATACAAAAGTGAAGAAAGCACTCCTTGAAGCCCACGACAGTGTTTGCGGTACACACCAATCCGGTCCCAAGTTACAGGATCGACTCTGACGCATGGGTTATTATTGGCTGACAATGGTCGCAGATGCCATCGATTATGCAAAGAGGTATAAAATGTGTCAATTCTACGTCGCCTTCATCTACCAACCTTCAAAGTTTTTACACCCGACCGTCGTGTCTTGTTCTTTCGAAGCATGGGACATAGACATCATCGGGCCGATTAGTCCACCTTCATCCAAAGGATACCAGTTCATCCATGCAAAACAGACTACTTCTCCAAATGGGCAAAGGCCATCCGGCTCGCTGAAGTAAAAACCTCCAACATGATAATTTTTATCAAATATCATATCATCTAACGCTTTAGCTTGCCTCAAAGGATCATGTTGTCCCATCCGGTCTCAGTCAACTTGATTTTGATAGTTACCTAAATCATGCATATCACGATCTGAAGCCTCAACACTGCTATTACATGTTGTCTGTATTGCGTCTATTCAAATATAATCTTTTATTTATTGAATCTAGGATCGATGTAAGCTTAGTCGCACTGGCAAATCAAAGTACCAATATCCAGATACCTAGTCCACTCAAATAAACCATCAAACCTATCCACCAAATTAGGCTACATTTATTAACAAAGTCTACCATACTTAGAAACCAAACTTGGGCCGAATTCATGCCAAACTCAGACCGAACTCGGTTACCCCTTTGGTATAAAATTAGCACAGCAGTAATATCCTGGATTTCCTGTCCCAATTTTCAAAAATTTGAATTGAACCCCATCCGAATTTTGACCAAATTTTGTTTCACAATACACTATAAATAGGATTAGATTTCAATATTCCTACTCACTCAACTTCTCTTAATCCTTCTATCCTATTGTGAGCAAACATCCGAGCCTTAACTTTCCTATCTCCAAGAGCAACTCCCTAGCCTTCCTAGTGCCAAGTGCGGTCTCGGTCTAGAAGTCTACAGAGTTATAAAAAGCTTGGCTCTATTAGTTTCTCTCTCTCTAGCTGTGAAGTTGCAAGTCTTCGGATCAAATCTCATGGTATAAACAAGTGACAAGCCTTCGGATCAAAGCTTGTGATTCACTATTGGTGATTATAGTAGATAAAACTCCTAGCTTGAGTTCTCGGGACTAGACTAGTCCTCTCAGAGGGAAACCAGTGTACATCTTGGTGGTTGTGTTTGCTTTCTCTCTGGACTTTACCACTTTACTTTACTGTCTTTATATACACTGTTAATTAGCAACTGCCTTCATTCTGATAATCTTAAATTGGGTAGGTTATTCGTGCTGCACTCTATTCACCCCCTCTAGAGTTGCTTTTACGGTCCTTCAATTGGTATCAGAGCTAGTTCTCTTGATATTTGTCTTAACATCCTAAGAGACTTATGGCAAAAGTTAGATCTATCCACACCAACAATGGTGAAGGCTAGTCCACAAATAGGCCACCCCTATTTGATGGCACTAACTACATATACTGGAAGATACGTATGAGTTTCTACCTAAAGTTAATTGATTTTGACCTTTGGGCTATAGTTATAGAAGGATACAAGAAGCCACTTAGAATAGTCATAGATGGCAACCTTGTAGAGAAACCTCATGATAAATACACAGACATCGAAAAGAAGCAAGCTAGTCTTGATGCTAAAGCTATTAACACTCTATCTTGTGTTGTAGACAAAAATAAATTTAACAAGGTCTCCACTTGCAAAACTTTGCATGAAGTATGTAAACTTCTTCAGGTCACTCATGAAGGAACCTCTCAAGTGAAAGAATAAAAAATAAGTCGTCTAACACAAAAGTATGAAGCATTCAAGATGAAGCAAAATGTCACTTAAATGTTCACGAGATTTTTCGACATTGTCAACCCTCTATTATCTCTTGGAAAGTAGTACAACAATCATGAGAAGATTCACAAGGTACTCAGGGGACTCACCAAGGATTAGAATCCTAAGGCCACTATAATCATAGAAGGGAATGATCTTACCACGATGACCCTCGAGATGCTCTTGGGAAAGTTGATGACTTACGAGCTGGATCTCAAAGAATTTGAATAACCTACTCCTAAGAAGAAGATGATTGATCTTAAGGCACATCACAAAAAGGTCACCAACTATAAATCCGACGACGATGAGTCTCAAGATAAGGAAGTTGCCCTGATCACTAGAAACTTCAAATTCCTAAAGCTTGAAAGATCAAAGAAGAAAGACCTACTGACAACAGTGATGAAGAGCCTATATGCTACAACTTTAAAAAGACAGGGCATATAAAGAAAGATTGTCCAACTCGAAGAAAAGAAAATTGCCACAATTACTCATCCAAAAGAACATCATCACTAAAATATACAAACACTAGTATCTGGCACGAAAGTGAATCTAGTGAATCTGAAGAAGAAAATCCTCGAGAAACAACAAACCTACTCTTCATGGCGTTAGCTGATCAGGTAACGGATAAAAACTCTTATGATGATTTTACTTTTGATGAACTAGGTAATGCTTTTAGTAATTTTCTTGATAATTTTAAAAAACTTAGAAATAAGGACAAGCATGCTAAGAAAGATGTTCAAGAATATCAGACTGAAATAGAAAGACTAACATCTTACTAAGTAAAGTAAAGGATACCTCTAACAATTTAGACGAGAATTATAGACTTATACTTAACCTCCACGAGGCACTTGCCAGTCTTGACAAGAGCGCTCAGGAGAATGCTAAACTTAAGGAAGAACTCGAATCCGAAAAAAAGAAGTATTACATTGCTGTACGTTGAATATATGCTCTCACTGCTAAATATGATGAAGTATATGCTACCTCTAAAAGATTATAGATTAGATTGGGTAAACATGTCGAACAAATATCTACCCAATTTAACACGAGACACATCGCAAGACAAAAGAACACTCACAGCTATGCTCCTACCTACATGCATAACAGTTCATGCAATCATACATTCAGAACACATTATACACATATAACCAAACATAATCATGCATTCTATTATAAATATCCACAAAGACTACAGAGAAATGTCCCACACAATTATGCATTCTATCCTCATAGACCACAAAGAACTGCTTCACACAATCATATCTATCATGCTGCACCAAGTACCATCCACACAGCTATATGTCACTACTGTAACAAAAATGACACATATCTAGATTCTGTAAAAGTAGAAATTTTGTACATATGAATGTTTATGCATGGGTACCAAAAACTAACACAACAGGAACCTCAAAGAAATGGGTACCAAGGGTTACGTCTATAACTCGTTTTGTAGGTGGACCAACCCTCTCGTGCTAGAAGCAAGTGGATTCTCGATAGTAGTTGCTCACAACATATGACTGGTGATGATAACCTATTTACAACGCCATCGATGAAGAAAGAAGGTTATGCCTCCTTCGACAATAACCTCAGAGGATAAATTATTGGTAATGGTAATATAGGTATTCCTCCCTGTCCTGTTATTAAAGATATTTGTCTAGTAAGAGAATTAAAATATAACGTACTCAATATTAGTCATCTAGCTGACCATGGTTATGGTATTAAATTTGTTAAAATAAATGCTCTATTTATAAAAGATCCACTGGTAAGGTTATCTTTGAGGGGATCAGAGAAGATAATATATATTTTTTATCTTGCAAAGGACACAAACAATGTAGAAAAATGTCTATACGCCAATAAAGATGACAATTGGCTATGGCATATGCGTCTAGGACACGCAAACATGGACACTATTACAAGACTATCCACAAAGAAGCTCGTAAGAGGTTTACCAGAGATTACTTTCAAGAAAGATATGGTATGTGCTGACTATGAAAAAAATAAAGCTACTAAAGCTTCCTTTAAATTAATCAACTCTGTAAGTACCTTAAGACCTCTACAACTCTTGCATATGGACTTGTTTGGACCCAGTAGAGTCGTCAGTCTTGGTGGTAAGGTTTATGCTTATATTATTGTTGATCATTTTCCAGATATACATGGGTTTATTTTCTTGGAAATAAAAATAAAGCATTCTCTGAACTTGTTACTTTTTGTAAAAAAGGTTCAAAACGAAAAAAGTTTTATGATTACTCGTATCCGAAGTGATCATGGAGGCGAATTCAAAAATAGTGATTTCAAAATATTTTGCAATAAAAATGGTTTTTCTCATAAATTCTCTTGCCTTAGAACTCATCAACAAAATGGTGTTATGGTGCGGAAGAATAGAACTCTTGACGATATGGTTAGAGTTATGTTAAATCAATATAAACTTCCAAAATTCTTTTGGGCTGAAGCTGTAAGTACTTCATGCCATATTTTAAATAGGGTGCTTATTCGACCTATATCGAAGAAAATTCCCTATAAAATTTAGTTTTGTAGAATCCCCACAATTAGATACTTTAAAGTTTTTGGCTGCAAATATTTTATTCTCAATACCAAAGATAACCTAGGAAAGTTTGACTCCAAGGCCGATGAAGGAATTTTTTTTAGGTTATACCGCCAAAAATAAAGGATTCAGAGTATTTAACCAGAACTCATTAACTGTTGAAGAATTAATCAATGTTATATTTGATGAACACAACACTCAAGTACTAAACGACAGTGACGATAAAGGTAGTCAACCTACAACCAACAAGACATCTGAAGATATAAACTGTGCAAGTCATCCGAAAAGTTTGTCAAGGAGACTAAAGTTCTCCACAGATTATCCTGAGAACTTGGTAATAGGTGATGTATCAAAAGGTATAAGTACACGTTGCTCAAATAGAGATACAATTGCAAATGTTGCTTTTATTTCTCAAATATAACCTAAAAATACTGTTGAAGCTTTTGCTGATAAATTTTAAATTTTTTCTATGCAAGAGGAACTCGATCAATTTGAACATAATCATGTTTGGAAACTCGTTCCTAAACCTAATAATTATCTGATCATTGGTACTAAATGAGTTTTTTAAAATAAATTAAATAAGGATGGTTCAGTTACACGTAACAAAGCACGTCTCGTAGCTCAAGGTTACAACAAAGAGGAAGGTATTGATTACGATGAGACCTATGCTCCTATTGGTAGACTTGAATCTATCCGAATGCTTTGCGCTTTTGATAGTTTTCATAACTTAAAACTTTTTCAAATGGATGTTAAAAATGCTTTTCTAAATGGAGTTATCAAAGAAGATTTTTTTGTCAAACAACCCTCTGGTTTTGAAAATTCAAACACCCTGACCACGTATTCAAGCTACAAAAGGCTTTATACGGACTCAAACAAGCCCCACGAGCTTGGTATGAACGTCTTAGCTTCTTTCTACTTGGAAGTAATTTTTTAAAAGGAAAATTGATACTACCCATTTTATAAAACCTTCTGTTGATTCTTTGTTATTAGTGCAAATATATGTTGATGATATCATATGTGGATCTACTAATGAGATGCCATGTAACGAGTTTACTAAGTGTATGTAGAGTGAATTTGAGATGAACATGATGGAAGAACTGATATTCTTTCTAGGATTGTAAATCAAGCAAGATTCACAAGGAACCTTTATCTATTAGGCTAAGTACATGAAGGATTTGCTCAAAAAGTTTGACATGGACAATATAAAGCCTATCGGAACTCTAATGGCAACATCTACTAAGCTTGACTTTGATAAAAGTAGTAAACCAACATATATACGTAAGTATCGAGGTATGATTGGTAGTTTATTGTATGCCTTTGTGTTAGATATCAAGCTAATCCTAAGGAATTACATTTGTGTGCAGTTAAGCGTATCTTTAGATACCTTAAAGGGACTTTGTCGGCAAGCTTATGGTATCCCAAAACTATGTCTTTTGACCTTGCTGGTTACTCGGATGCTGATTTTGCTGGATGCAAAGTCGATCAAAAAGCACCAGCGATACCTGTCAATTGCTTGGAAAGTCTCTAGTCTTCTGGTTTAACAAGAAATAAAATTCTGTTGCATTATCAACAACTGAGGCTGAGTATATTGCTGTAGGCCGTTGTTGTGCTCAAATTTTATGGATGAAGCAAACCATAGAAGATATTTCAATCTGCACTATAAGAACATTCCTATTCTCTGTGATAACACTAGGACTATTAATCTCACGAAGAATCCAGTATGTCATTCATGCATTAAGCACATAGAAATTCGACATACTTTTAAGGGATCATCAATTAACGAAGATATTTGTTTGGAATACGTTGACACAGAATATCAATTAGCAGACATCTTTACTAAACTTTTACCTAATCGATTCAACTTTATCCGTCGAGAATTAGGCCTTTTGGATTCTGATAAAATATAAGAATCAAAAGATTATTTAAAATTTTTTTCACATTTTTAAAAAATAGTTTTAAATTTTTTGGATACAAGCAGAAAGGGCCCTTGTATCAAAAAGGTATAAATAACCTTAAGCGATACGGTATTTAAGTGTCTTCGGACCACCGCTAGTTAGGATCTGGCCCCTACAGCAACTCTGAGATAATCTAAACTCTTGAAAATATACGATTTAATTTTAGCACTTATTATTCTGTATTTATATCAAGTCAAGAAAGGCATAATATTGATTAAAGTTACATTGAGATTCTGGAAATAAATGTACACATAATTCGGACCGAACTCGGATCGAACTTGGTTAGTTTAATTCCAGAATATGCTATATCATTAATCTTCTTCCTAATTTGGGTTTCTGCTACTCTATTTATACATCTTTTCGTGGCTCAATCATTTAGACCAACGAAAAATATCCCCTCCTCCAAAATAAATATTTTTTCTTCCTACACCCTTCCTATATGACCCCCTACACTCTCTTTTCTGTCCTATTATGCCAAACATAGGAGAATTTGAAGGTTTTACTATTCGAAGTCTTAAAATTTTAAATGATTAGTTTAATGACTTCTCTAAGAGACACATTTGTCTTGGCCATCTTATTGATTTTTCCTCCCAGCACAATGACTGTCTACCTATTCTTCAAAAACTCCAACTTGAAGAACTTATTGTGACCCGTACAAATCTTTACACCAATGCTATTCAAATATTCTATTGTAACTTAACATTTAAAATTATACTATTCCATCTAGAGTTCGTGGCATTCCAATTGAATTCAATGTGGACGACTTGGGTAAAATTCTATGCATTCCAGCTGACAGACAAACCCTAGTCAACATCACGTAAGTTTAATTCGGCCATAACTTAACTCTAGACTCTTTCAAAAATATCCTTTGTCATCCTCTTAAATGTCCACCTAGAAAATTTTATGCTAGATATTTAAATAATTGTAGGATCGTGTATGGCAACTCTAGATGGGGTGAATAGGGTTTATGTATACATCGGAATAAAATTACCTGTTAAAAAATAATTCTATGACATGCAATGGTGATCAACTACTAGCAGTTAGAATATATCTCATGTATTAGTGATACTACTAGCAGTGTTATGAATTTAAGACATATAAACTTATATATATGCAATAGAGTGAGAGAGAGCAAATACAAACACCAATATGTATACTGGTTTCCCTCTGAGAGAACTAGTCCAGTCCCGAGAACTCAAGCTCGGAGTTTTATCCACTATAATCACCAATAGTGAATCACAATCTTTGATCTGAAGGCTTGCCACTTCTTTACACCACGAGATTTGATCCAAAGTTTCGTAACTTCACAACTAAAGAGAGAGAGAGAAACTGATGGAGCCAAGCTCTTTACAACTCTGTAGACTTATAGACCGAGACCGCACTTGGCACTAGGAAGACTAGGGAGTTGCGCTTGGATATAGGAAAGTTTAAGCTTAGATGTTTACTCATAATAGGATAGAAGGATTTATATTGTGTGGGCTAATAGAATTCGGCCAGAATTCAGATGGGGTTCAATTCAAATTTATGAATGTTGGGCCAGGAAATCAGGGATATTACTACTGTGCTGATTTTATATCAAAGGGGCAACCGAGTTCGGCATAAATTTGGCCCGAGTTCGATTTCTAAGTATGGTAGACTTTGTTAATGAATATGGCCTGATATGGTGGATAGGTTCAATGGTTTATTTGAGTAGACTTGGTATCTGTGTATAGGTACATTGATTTGCCAGTGTGACTCAGCTTACATCAATCCTAGACTCAATAAAAGAATATTATATTTGAATAATGAACCAAACTTGATAAACAAACCTTTTAGCTAGTGCAGAGTCTGAATTTAGTACTATCAGAGTTTGATATACTTTGCATCGAGTATCTGCTTCAATTGTATTTTAGATCTAATATTTGGTGATTATCAGAATCAGGTTAACTGTGACCACTTTGTGCCAACAATCTCCCCTATTATGATAATTGACAAACTATGCCAAAATACACATAGGTGTGTCTGATGTAGCCTTTTGATGCAAATTTTTGAAACGTAAAAGAAGCTCCCTCGCATAGATATTTCTGTTAAACAAGTTTTTAAGAAAAGCTCCCCCGTAAGTAGATTTTTACTTTGAATGGGTACTCTTGAATGACCTGTAACTTGTCATTTATTTATAGCAAAATTAGGTGCAGGTATATCAAGGATATTATGGATACAGATATAAATATATCCCAATTTACAATTTATGTCATCAACCACAATTATTATTTTGTCATTTCTCCCCCTTTGTCAATATATCATAGGAAGAAATAAAATATCCCTTTAAGATTGAATATGACAACTGAAGAAGAAAAAGATATATTAGCCAGAGAGATATATCATGTATTATTTAAACAAAACAAGTATCAAGACTAGCGAATATCTAGATGTAAATAACCAAAATAACGTAAAAGTTTTAGAAGGTTTAAGCAAATATTTCTAGTACACTGAATAAAAGTCCACATGGCCAAAAGAAACTATCACAAATCATCATCCGCAGCATTAGCGGGCGGGTGATCATCAAAATATGATCCGGTAGGGTCAAAGTACTGCTGAAAAAATATATCATCGATTCTATTGCCTGAGCAAAAAGGATCATAAGCCACTGGGTGAGGTACAAAAGGATACTGGGCTAGGTGATTATGAAGATCTGCTAGGGAGTTGGCCAATGTATGGGCCTGGATAGTGGTACGATAAGACTGATCGAGAAGTCGAATGATATCATAGTGTTCTACTCCTGGTGTTGAGCACCTATCATCATATTTTGTAACCTGAACTGCTCGCAAAATATCTTTTTGATAGAGTCCAAGGTGGCGGGCTGTGTAGAGGATGATGGAGCAGGAGCTAGAGAAGGAGAAGCTGGATTTGGATCAGCTGGTACATCAGAATCAGATCCGGATGAGTCTTCCTTATGAGGAGCGAGAGAGGTAGGCTGAGTCCTGCGGGCTTTGGTGAGATAAGCTGGGTCAGATAGATAAGTGGGTTCTTCCATGGGAATATGGAAGTACTCAAAGATGAGTAGTAGATACATGGTATAAGAAAGTTGACCTTTGTGTTTGCAATAGTAAATCATCTGCCTAATCATGGTCTTAGGAAGACTAAAGGGAGTGGATGTGTAGAAGTGATATAAAGTAGACATCTTCCGATAGGTAACTTCATCTTTAGTGGTTTGCTTGGGGATGATAGCAGAGTAAACGATATGGTGAAGTTCATAAAATTATTAGTTGAAATAACGAGCACAAAACTTTTTATCGGGACAAGGATGAGGGGCGCAAAGTATGTCCCTAAAATAATCAAGAGTGATGTCGTCTCTGAGATTGAGTTTGTCATGCTCAACTAGGGCATCTCCCTCGTTTAGAATTTTAAGGATTTTACCCAAAGCTGTATCGTCAAATTCAATGTTAATCCTACCCACTCTTGAAAAAATAGACCATTGATCATGAGAAAGATTACAATAAAATATATGAATAGCGTTCAATAAATGGGTTTTCAATTTTTGACTAGACGATGAAGATGTAATTCTACAAGCTTAGGTTTTTGGGCATAAAAAGTAGTAAAATTGATAGGATTGCCCTTGTAAATATTTTTTTGAACAAAGTCAATGAACCATAAATTTGAGGCATTAAGAGAAGTGAAAAGAAAGTTATCATATTCACCCGGGTTTAGAATGTTGGAAGAAAATAGGGAATATAGAACATCATCACTTGAGGGTTGGGAAGAGGAAGCTTCATTTGCTTTTCTCTTCTTTTTCCAAATTTAGGAGCCATGAAATTGGGGATTGTGAATTTGAAGGATGTACCTTGAAGAAATAGAAGGAGATGAAGGAGAATCAAACGAAAAACCTTAGATCCAAAGTTTGGAGAGAAAAAGCCTTTCTGGAAGGAGAGCACCAAACTAGGGTCTTATCTCAAATGGTTCAATGTCGCAAGAAAGGGCGTCCACTACTCTACGCCATGTACTTGCCAACCATTTTCAGCTACTTCGACATTCCATTGGATACTTGTCCACATCTTGAGGATACTTTATCCCTCAATAGAGATCGGAGAATTGAGCTATCTATGCTTCTACCATATAACTCATCATCAAACTCTAATACACATCCTGCTAATTCTGTCCCTCCTGTTGATGAACAACCGTAAACCTTAGAGTATATTTTTAATCTATTGCGCGATCGCTTCTACAAAGAAGATATATGCAATCAGGTTGCTGATCATCGCCAAACTCTTCAGACTCAGGCTCTTGGTAATACTTTGATAGACATCCAGTACACCCTATCGAAGCACCCAACCGGACCTTTTTCGATTCTCCGGAATCCAAATCAACAAGGATTTCGCATTGATTAACCCTATGTCCAGAGACATTTGGATCCAGCTGATGCCTTCTTTGATCCAAATAGAATTGTTAACCTGATGATAAAGATGAAGACAATGTTAACTAGTTACTCAATGGATTTTTGAATGTTTAAAAGGTTACTTTTAGTTGCTCTTATATGATATCTCCACTATACATCTGCTTTTGTATAATTTTTTTTCAATGAATAAAGTTTAAATAAAAGCATATTTCTTTCGCTATTTGTCATTATATATTATCCTGTATACATTTTACTCTCTTGTTTTCTTGTTATCTCACCGATTTTGGGGGAGCATGCCATTTCGATTCAATAATAACGGGGGAGAAGACATACATGATACTAGCATACAAGATGATACTTGATAGACGTTGCCTTTAGCATGTTAACTACTCCACAATTACGGTGGAGCCATGCATATCAAAGACTTGCAGTATCATTTACAATTTGTCATTTATCAAAATAGGGGAGATTGTTAGCCATCCGGTCTCAGACAACTTGATTTTGATAGTTAACTAAACCATGCATTGATATTTCGTGATCTGAAGCCTCAACACTACTATTACATATCATCTGTATTACGTCTATTCAAATATAATATTTTATTTATTGAATCTAGGATCGATGTAAGATGAGCCACATTGGCAAATCAAAGTACCAATACCCAGATACCTAGTCAACTCAAATAAACCATCGAACCTGTCCACCAAATTATGCCACATTCATTAACAAAGTCTACTATACTTAGAAACCGAACTCGGGCCGAATTCATGCCAAAATCGGACTGAACTCAGTTACCCCTTTGGTATGAAATTAGCATAGTAGTAATATCCCCGATTTCCTAGCCCAACGTTCAAAAATTTGAATTAAACTCCATCCGAATTCTGGCCAAATTTTGTTTGCTAACATACTATAAATAGGATTGAATTTCTACATTCCTCTCATCTTCTCTTAATCCTTCTATCCTATTATGAGCAAACATATGAGCCTTAACTTTTCCATCTCCAAGAGCAATTCACTAGCCTTCCTAGTACCAAGTGCGATCTCGGCCTAGAAGTCTACAGAGTTGTAAAGATCTTGGCTCCATCAGTTTCTCTCTCTAGCTGTGAAGTTGCGAGACTTTGGATCAAACCTCATAGTGTAAAGAAGTAGAAAGCCTTCAGATAAAAGCTTGTGATTCACTATTGGTGATTATAGTGGATAAAACTTCGAGCTTGAGTTCTCGGGACTGGACTAGTCCTCTCAGAGAAAAACCAGTATACATCTTGGTGTTTGCGTTTGCTTTCTCTCTCAACTTTACTACTTTACTTCACTTTATATACATTGTTAATTAGCAACTGCCTTAATTCTGATAATCTTAAATTGGGTAGATTATTTTATTATACTCTATTCATACCCCTCTAGTGTTGCCTTTACGGTCCTTCAGATCATTCATGACAACGGTCCACAGTTTGCAAGCCATGCCTTCTTCCATTTTTCTAAAAAAAAATATTCAGAATGTAGCTTCCACTACCTACAATCCAGTAGTGAATAGATTGGCAGAAGCGTTCAATATGATGATTATCAAGCTACTCAAGAAGTTTATTTCGTCCAACAAATGCAACTGGAATGAGAAGCTTGATGAATATCTCTGAAATTTTCGTACGACGGCCCGAACCCCAACTAGCATCACGCCATTTTTCCTGGTCTACGGGAGCGAAGCAGTGCTTCCCCTGGAAAACCAAATTCCCTCTCTCTGGGTGGATCTCACTCACCAGCTAACTCCCAAAGACAACTATCGTCGGTGTCTACAAGAGTTGGAGGCACTTGATAAAAAAGTCTCTTGCCTTAACAACGCATTGAGCTATATCAGGCACGCCTTTCATGAGCCTTCAACAAAAAGGTGAAATAGAGGGTATTCTAGATCGGTGATCTCATCTTAATAGTCAAAAGACCAATGGTCATGACCCACAAAACTGCATGGTAGTTCCAAGCAAAGTGGGAGGGCCCCTTCATAGTATAATAAGTTTATTATAATGGCACATACAGGCTCGCAAAGCCTAAAGAGGATTTTCTAATGATTCTAAATATTGGCAAGTTTATCAAAAAGTACTATGTCTAAGCTTGGCATATATTTTTCCATCCCCATCAAGTTAGCCTATAATGTATAGTGTATACATTTTTCCCTGCAAGTGTGGGTAGGCAATGTGATTTGTGTTTCCCCTACAATATACTGTGAAGTCTATAGGTTACGTACATATAACCTATGAACTATGAGATGCTCTTTCTTCCGAGTAAGAGTGAACATTTGAGCAAAAGAAAACATTCACGTCCACGTCACCTCTAATTTTTTCCTTTTTTCCACCAAATGTCTTAACATTCCACATTACCTCTGAGTAAGATATTTCTGGAACTTTGCGTACCTATCGGTTACTCATCGTTATGTCCATAATACCTCTAACGATGTATGTTATTTCAAATTATCATTCGTATTTAGTTCAAAGTATGCCAAGGATGACAAGTCCACCAAAACTCCCCAGTGGGATGTCCTTAACAGCTACGATACTATAATCCAGCATAAATATCCTAGCTCATATCTACAATGCAGAGAAAAAGAGAAGTTCGGGAAAAAAAAGATTTTTTTATTGATATACAAGATCATGAGTACATTTGATGGAAATCTATTACATTCAAGGTTTTTATTGATATTCAAGATCATGAGTACATATGATGGAAATATTCTACAATCAGAACTTTCTCTATCAGGGGACCCCTCTGTGTTGTTTCTGATACCGATGTGAGTGAAGCCGGCAGCTTAATGCATTTTGGGTCACCCCTCTAGCAAGCTCCTCAATGCAAACCTCAATACATGGAAAAGAATCCATATTGAGGGATAACAAGGGAGCTTGAAACAAAGAACTGGGCCTACATAAATGCGTACGGGCCCACTTCTGCTATGTAGATGAGCCCCGGGTAGAAGTCTCGGTTAAGATTTAAATCCCAAACCTGTAAACGATACGACGACCATGTTCGAGGGATAGCTACAACAAGCTTGGTTGGAAGATGGCAGACAGCCTCCTGGGTAATATGTTTGATCATCATGAACAACGGGACTTATGATATCTTTCTATGCTCCATCGGGACCAAAGCAACCCTAGACAATCCCTGTATAACCAAAACACACAAGTCAGAACACTTGTAATAAAGATATATAAAAGACGTATAGATATAGAGTCATGCGCCCCCGACTGTAAAGACTTTGCTTAAAGTCAGAAGCATGTTAGTTATGTGTGTAATATCATGCACACGGATTCCTGCACATATAAGCATAGTAACCATGATGCATGTTTAAGATGAGGCACCCCAAAAGAGACGACTACATCATTATAGGGAATGGTCGTGCATGGCTCTCCAGCGCATGTCAGGAATAAGATTTCCAAAAAAGCACATCCATGAGCCAAATGGAGAGTTTTGCCAGATAGTGCATCTTCCAAACAAGGCATTTCAGCAATGTCCATACGTGTTGGCAGTATATTGGCCTGCGGATGTTCTAGATGGTTACCTATCCATGCGGCCGACTGTATATAAGCCTTCAGTACAACTTTGTGTCGAAGATTTCTTAGCGAAAGACCAGGCGCATCAAGCCGAGGGGTTCATCTGTGCATGTTCCTGACAATTTCTCGCCCATGCAACATATTGTGCATCTGTGTCCCTGTGTGTTAACCCACGGAGGGGGATCCTCATCTATTTAGTCCTCAAAGTAAAAAGGGAGCAAGAGCCTTTCTCTTTATCTTTATAGGAAGAAGTTGTAGTGAAGTAATTGACCATTAGAGAAAGATGATCGACGAAGTGCTCGACGGGACTTCCTATGCTCAATTTTCGCATAAGGAAGAATATGGGCATCCAGAGAACGAGAATAGCATTTTTCTCTCTCCTCCTTGGCCCCTACTTACAGGTGAGGTTCACTGCGGGTGTCGATTAGGTTCCAAGCAGATGGGTACTGAAATAATGGGATAAACCTAGCATTAAATGAGTAAACTTGTGTCTCGTGATAATAGAGGGCAGTTACAGGTCAACGGGGGCATCAAATCATGCGATATAGCTTCGTTTGACAGATGTACATGTCAGACGGCAAGACCTCCTCGAGAATCAAAGGGTTTCATCTATTAAAATGATTTGACAACCTGTCAAAAATACTGTAGCTTCAAGCCAATATGGCAGGAAGAATGTTGTAGAATTAAATCAATGCGGCCTGAAGTGGATGCACCAAGATCACGCATGCAACTGTTTTGTCCATGCTTCTTGGTTCAAAGTATTCCAAACATATTTAATTTGAAAACTTTGAAGGTTGTCTTATAGAAGCATGAAATAATTATGAACCATGGGCCAAATGCTGCTAAGTCCTGATGCGACAACAGCAGTCAAAGACCATTCAAAAATTGGAACTAGCCGCAAAGGTTATCCTCAGTCACACTAACATGAGAGCATTTAATGCTCTGCTGTAAAAGGTTGAGCTACTGACAGTTGTGTCAGCACGCTTCATAAAAGGTGCAGTTCCTATGTCAGCACAATGAGGATTCCCATGCGACAGAATTGCTCATGCGACAGTGTTCCCATGTGACAAAATTGTTATGCGACAACATTCCCATACGACAGAATTGTTATGTGACAATGTTCACTTATCCCCGTGCTGCGGAGTTGTTATGCGGTACTATTTCCCTAAAACTTGATGCGGCCGGATCTTTCTGGTGTCAACAACCAAGATCATCAAGCAGTCGATGCATGCCACGTGACATGCAAACCAAGTGATGCATATGATGGGTGCCAACAATCTCTGCAACAGTAAATCTCAACTATTGCCACATTGCAGTCATAGCATAACATATGCCCACAAAGTTGCAACCATATTCTGTTGAGGAGGCCATACGGAAGCTTAAGTCCTCGCGTAAGCGTGATCTATAAATAGCAGGGACTTATGCTTCCCACGGAGACACGTACAGTAAAATGTATACTCAGATGCCCAGAGACTTGGCAATCCTCTTTTATATCGGATCGTCAACGGAGTAAAGGAGTCAGTTGCAGTGCTCGATCTCCCTCATCAAGCTTTTCTAGATCTTCTTAAATTTGTAATTAGAATTCCCAGTGCTAGGGTTCTTTATACTTTTTTGTTTTACCCAAATCAATAAAATATTTCACAAAAATTTCTCGTATCTTTGTGATGTCGACAACAATCAGCAGTATAAGCTGGGGGTAGTCACCTCCCAGTATTCCACATTAACCGATAGTTCCATGGAGACAATTATTCTCAAGGAACTTACAGCGATACGCTTGGGGGTGGCCACCCTCGACAAGTCAGAATAACATCCCATGCTGGGGGTAGTATTCCTTCCGAGTTAGAGGAGGATGCAGCATTGCCCGCCATCCCCGAGGATATCATGACTCAGGGATCAGGGGCAAAATACGAAAGATCTACCGTCCGTCTATCTCCTTCCATATAATAATAATATACATGGCAGGGGATGACAACGAGGGCACCAGTGATCGCCAACGCCTCAATGGTTTAGAGGCTATGATGCATACCATGAGTGCCTCGATGCAGGCTTTGACCCAGACAAAGCTGGAGATCAAGGCTAACATGGTCTCACAACCTCCTAGGATCCTTGGACCAACGGGGACGCTAATTCACCAATACTTGAACCCAGTTAGTTGTGTTCATTCCTTGCTATGATCATTTGCCCCTCCGCCATCAGACAACGCTCAAGAGGCGATCCGGGAACTGCATGCTCGTGTTGATTCTATGAACAACCAAAAGATGCTCAAGAAGCTTGGGATACGTCAGCCCTATCCTCCCGAGTGGAACAATGTGGTATATCCGCCCAAGTATAAACCATAATTCCTATTCTCCTTCGACAAAAAGATATAGCCCCGTCAATAAATGAATTACTTTGGCTCTATGACGGGATACTTACCACGGGAAGACATCACCTTGCTTACTAATTTGTTCGTCGGGTCATTGATTGGGGTCGCTTACGA
This sequence comes from Iris macrosiphon, assembly GCA_036927795.1. Classification (NCBI taxonomy): domain Eukaryota; kingdom Viridiplantae; phylum Streptophyta; class Magnoliopsida; order Asparagales; family Iridaceae; genus Iris; species Iris macrosiphon. The sequence goes on along the minus strand of JAYESA010000017.1, from coordinate 76,273,129 downwards.
ATAGTTTTGTAGCCTCGGAGATAACTACATCTCATCCTTTAACGACCTTCGGTACCTCTTCCTCTCCCAGTTCTATGACGTAGGAATAGACAGGACTATGTCCTCCTTTATGGATATCTCTTAAGGGGACAAGTAGTTTGCATGGGAATACATTGAACGTTTCTGACAGACGATATTGAGGTTACCTCCAAGTACTCCTGAGACCGTGCTGATGGATACCTACAGAAAGAACCTACGATCGAAGGTGATGCTCTGGACTGGCCTCGGTCAATCCAAGGACTGGACGACCTTCATCATAAGCGTGGACACTGCTTGGAAGAACATGAGGGAAGCCCATATGTTAGGTATACAGATCCCCAATGTTGATGATAGGGGAGGCTCTCATTCAATGACAACAACAATAACGGCCATTACGGTAAAGGGAACCAGGCCCTCACCGTCAACGTGTCCAAAGGCTCCTTGATATTCACCCAGAAGCCGGTGGAAGCACCAAAACCGAAGAAGACCTACTCCTTCGATAATAAGGATGTCATCAAGATCTTTATAGTGTTAATGAAGGGCAACATTGGCTACCCGATATCCGACGCCCTTAGGAGGCAGAAAAAATTGATGATCCAAAATATTGTCTCTATCAACGATACATCAATCAACCAACACAAGACTTCTACGTATTGAAAAGACGTATCTAGCAACTGCTCAAAGCCAAAGCCCTCAACCTTGATTTTGAGGATAAGACGGTCACTGTAAACATAGTGTCTCTCTAGTTCGGTGACTTCCCAGTGATGAATGTTCAAGATGGTGTCGTCTCGATCCCAAGGGAAACCATGGAGGCCGTCAAACTCCATCCATCTAGCGACCAGGATACAAGGTTGGTGCCACTCAAAATTGCATGAGGCAAAGTCATGTAGTTTCAACCAGACCTCGCTCAAGATCTGACGCAGCCAACAGTATCTTCTACTGCCTGGTCTAAAGAAAGTAAGCCAGATCCTGTCAATGGTCTCTTCCTCATGCGATGAAGCCCAGACATGGGTGACTAGGTTAGGCCAGACCTACTTGGGCGACTACGATCTGGCTCCGGAGGATGATACACCTCCAACCATCACATATACCATACCAGAGGAAACCGACACATTTCTATCAAACCACCCGTGGTAGACAAACAAAAGCAAAATGAGACTCGACAAGTCCTTGAGAAAAGACTTAGCACCAGGGCTAGACAAGCCCTACAACTTTGATATATTAAAAAAATATGCCAATATTCCGGCGAGGTTGTCACTCTTCAAGCTCCTCCATCACTCTAAAGAGACCCGGGGTGCTCTAGTTGAAGCATTATTGCACACCGACTCTTACTTGTCCCAAGTTAAGAAGCCGGCGGAAGACTGTGCTACGTGTCCCTATTGCCAAAACATCGTGGAAAGTATTCCAAACATCACCTTCTCAAAACAAGACAGGCTCCTAAAAAATAACAGGCATGACCGCCCTATGTACTATACATGGTACATTAGGGATATCAAGGTGGATCAGATGCACATTGACCCAGGTTCGTCCCTTAGTATTATGCCATAAAATCTGCTCCAGACCTTGGGAATTTTATATATCGGTTGTCTGCTACCAACACAACTATCAGCGGCTTTAACGCTGGAAGGAGCTACCCTCCAGGAAAGATTCACCTGAAATATGAAAAAGGCGATCTACGAATAGAGGTTACTTGGTACGTTATCGACTTAGATTAACTTTTTGCTGGGATGTCCATGGATACACGACCATATGATCGTACCGTCAAATCTTCATAAATATTTGAAGTATATTGACAACGAAGGTGTCGTTAGGACAAAATTCACTGGTGTAGACCCTTTCAAACGGATTGAGGCTTACTACTCTAACTCGGTCTTCTATAAACGGCCCAACCAGAAGGAAGCAGAGAAAGAAGCTGACAACGAAGATGAAGCGGGTGCGGCACCCGATAAACCCCTAAGGGTTATACTAAAAGGATATGCCACCTACACACCCGCACCCCTCATGGTTAAGCTCCGCACGAAGATTCAGGAGCCTCTGGTAGTCAGTCTTCAAAAATCGGAATGACCACCATGGCAGGAGCCGCCTGACATAAAAGCCACCGAGCCTCTGAGAGTAAAACTCCGCTAGAAGGCTCCAAAACCACCACCAGCACTAGAGACAGACATCAAAGGAGATCAGCTTGGGGAGTATGTTGCTGCTTGTACGATCGTCGCTTCATTTGATGATGTAATCATAAGTGAAAAGATACCAAACTTTCTTAATAAAAGGATATCTTTGAACTACTCTGATGTCGCACATTTGAGTACAATGTACTTCTTATAGTATGGTCTTGGTTTACAACTGTACACACAAGTGACAACCGCTTATGAAGTAAACCAGATTCTCCCAGGCCAAGACACCTACTTCATAATTCTAGAAAAGAAGAGGGGGTGAAAAACTCATCATTTTCGGAAGAACATACGGTCGTCAAACTTACTCACAGAAGAATCAGAACCCGATAACAGTAGAATGCTGCTTTACCTTTATAGTTTACAAGCCAAGCATATCATCCAAAATATAGGGTATGACCTAAAATACCACAAAGGCTTAAACTACGACAGAGGATGACGTTTCCCTTTACATCACTTTGCCCCCACAGGCAAGCCTAAGACATATTACCAATAAACTAGCCAAGGTTTGGGGTATGTAACGCCTCCAACAACTCCTGAGAGCTCAAAATCTGAGGTTGAGACATATTCTCACTCCTTAGAGTCTTCTTCCTAGGACTCTGATACAAGTATTAGGGAAATGCTCATACAAACATTATCTATCAACATGGCGTCAGTGGATCAATTTGATGGTGACCCAATATTCGGCCTTTCGAAGTCGAACCTTGAGCTCAACAGCTAGAATCTCAATAAGAGCTACCTTTCGAGCAACGAGAACCTCCCACCGAAGATGAAGTAGTCTTGGTCAACTTGGCCAATGAGTTCTCTCCCAAGCCCATCTTTCTTCGTGTAGGTCGACTAGTGCAGGTCATTATGGATGTTATCGAGGCTGAGGTAAATAAGTTGATAACAAGAATCTTTATTCGTGAACAGCAACATCCAGTCTGGGTAGCCAATATCATTTTTGCCATAAAAAGAATGATAAAATCTGAGTCTGTATAGACTTTTGGGATCTCAACGTAGCATGTCCAAAGGACAAGTTCCCTCTCCCGAGCACAGATATAATGATCAACAACATCAGTGAGTTTAAGCAAATGTCCTTCATGGATGAGTTGTCAGGCTACAACCATATCAAGATGTTCCTAAAAGACAAAAAGCATACATCATTTTGAACGTTGTTGGAGGTATATTACTATACAATGATGCCCTTCTGCCTAAATATGTTACGTTAATGACATCACTTTTAAGACCTATTTTTAGGACAATCATCTCCATAACCTGAAGATGGTATTTGATTTGATATGAGCCCACCAGCTTAAGATGAATCCAACCAAGTCATTCCACGGAGTCTCTAGTGGCAAGTTCATGGGTTTTATTGTAACTTCCAATGGTGTTCATATAAACCCTGAGAAGACAAAAGCTGTCATGCCAAAATTTCTAATAAATCGATAATCGTCCCCCGGGCATGATGTTGTGCGAACGTAAGGTACACCCACACAAGTCCTAGGCATAATGATATACTTTGAAACATATGCAACAGAGTACTCAAATAGAATATCACACATTAAAATGAAGAAAAGTTCTCTTTATTGATAATGAACATCTTTGTTACAAACTCTTGACTTTAAAAGTAAAGGGGTGCCACGGGCTTACAAGATGGATGCAAAAAAAGATAGCCGATCCATATATTACATCCCTTATAAAAATTCAAAATGCAAACCACCCTGGGTACATTTTTGCACCATCACTTGGGAGCTTCAAAAGGGTATGTGCTGGCTCCTTGAGAATATGTACATGCACTGCAAAAGTCATAAACTCGAACATGTCAGAACAGTGAAAGGTTGGGGGTAAGCTTCAGCTCCTCGTCGCGTCGCCTTGGATCGGATAACCTGCTGCAACTAGGATCAGTTCTTCGAAAAGTACCATTTAGGATGAGCTAACCCAACACACTAAATCGACTTAGTATTCATGTGAAGATGCAACATTGTCATTATGTAGTCTTTCTATCTTGCCCTTGATCAAGTTATAAGCAATTCATAGAAGTAAATGAAATAAGAAAATATGCCACCATTCAGTGACTTTTACCTGCGCCGTCTGAATCACCTGTACAAAACTTACCATGGCCTTCCCTGCCACAAAGACATAGTTATCTTGCACAGTTTAAATATACATAGCATGTCACTAGTCGAACTATAGATGGTCGTCTGTCTTTCTGCCTCGGGTAGCTCGACTTTAACGGACGTTCTGATTCATCCCGTGCTACGACTTCAGCTAGCTAATATTCTACCCAGGTCGAAGCGGTTGTCACGCCCCAAACTCCCGCAAGCTTAATAGTCCCCGCTGAACGTGAAATTACCACGTTGCAGCTCTACCGCGGGACAATCGTTCTCTTCGGGACGTGATGCCGTACGAGCCTGGAGTTGCGCTCGTACAAGGCGATGTTGTTAAACACCAAAGTTATCATCGAAACAACCAAGTTATAACGGAAGCTATTTTGTGTACCAAGCACACAAACAGAGTAATACGTAGCTAAGCTCTCGATAGGGTCCAAATTGAAATGCCCCGAAGGCAATGCCACAAAGGCGATGCCACGGAGACGATGAAATACTCTTGCTCTTTTCTCTAGCCCACAAAGGTACTTACAGTTCATACATCTTGTCCCGTATATCCAAGCAGCATCACTACGCCTGCGTACCTGAAATATTGCCCACAAACGTGGGTCAGTACACAGCCGTACTGGTGAGTGGGGTAACCCACTCGTCTAAGTCGACACTAAGTAAAATAGTGAATGCAAACAGTTATATGGTGATCTTTCTAGTTAAATCCTAGATTCGTTTCATGGATTATGAATAACATGTTAAGGAAAGCTGTAAAGCAGTTTACGCATGCAAGCATTCAATCTCAAACCAAACGACAAGCATTTATATAACCGACCTGTCTTACTCAATGCCATCGTTCGCACGATAACATATCGAACCATCAGTCTCGCCTCAATATCCATCCTCAACCAAAGTTTATATCCCAATCTCGAGTGCACACTCTTGCCGAGGCAAGGTGACCGGGCCTACACGATGCACAAACCAACCAAAGAAAAGCAAGCCATCACTTATACTATATGAAGTCACTGGCCAAGCCATAAAGGACGTTGATCGGACAGATCAAATACGGTTCTATTCAAAACAGTGCTAAGTAGCTAACCCACCTGAATCATATCCAACCGCTAGTACCGCGCCCAAGACGCATTTTCCAGTTGTCTCCTCCATGGCCGAACGGTCCTGGTGCCCCGGAACCTTCCCATTCGAGGAGACCAAACTCTGTGCAATACGGGTTGTCCGTGACATGCAGACACCAAGTAGGTATGACGAGAGGATCGAACATTCTCGCCCCACCAAGAGATCCTAGACTCGTTCAACCGATATCCAACCAACATATCCATAACCATTCTTCCAACATATCCAACCAAGGATTCCAAATCTCAACCTCAATATATAGCCCAAGGCACCAAAATATCAAGTATTTCATAGGCACAATGCCTCTTCTCAACACAGAGTCTAAATTGGTGCAACACCCATGCTCAAAGCAAATCCCAGGGCACAATGCCATTTCAATGGCATAATGCCCCATTTGTGGCACGATGCCCCATCAAGCGACATAACACCCTCGCCGATGCAGTTGTTCGGTTTCGAACCACAACTGCTCGCTTTGCAAGACAAAGCGACCAAGTGATATTCGCGTACGGATGCACGTTCGCTCGCCCAAATTCTCGATATTCCCATTGCCTCAAAGTATCATTCCAACTTGTATAATTCCAACCGTCCAAGCATAATCCCAAGTATCCAACCGACTGCCTCAAATATATAATCCAGCTATCGTTCCAACTATCCAACGCGTAAATCATTTCAAGCCACAATCCTACCAAGCCAACGACGTACACTCTATGCACGCATCAGTGTAGTGATTCCCAATATTTCAGCCCAAGTGTTCAAGCCTTTTATGTATTTTCCATATTATTAGGCATGAAGGAGTAGAGGAGAAGGGAAAGAGCCCACTCACAATGTTTGATCCCGTTAGGCATCTTGTCCTGCCGATACGGCCAATCCCTTGAACCCGTGGTCCGATGCAAGCGCGATCTACTCAACTGGTATGACCGTAAGAGCAGGTCGTGCTCTCCAAATCATCCGACCGATCGGACTAAGGAAGATGGCATTATCGCTTCCATCCAGCTAGTTCAGTAATGTTCTGAATGAACACCTGATTTCCATCGAACCCGCTAGCCATCTGTATATTGAAACCAACTCGATTAATCCTTCTTTCCAAAAATCCAATATTTCAAATGTAACCAGCATTTGATTTATTAAATCCGACTCAGCGTAACGCTCCGAGTGGTTGTGGGGCATTACAGTGTTCCCAGTATCCCGGTGATCATTCGTAGAATTCTACCCTTGTGCACCAGTTATCCTTGACCATGCATCATCTAAAAACTAAGATATCAAACGAAGCAATCAAGGCAATATAAAAAAATAAACTTCATGCATAATCTAGGCTACCTTGTACAATTATCACATTATAATTTGCACTACTCATTGAACCATTATAGATAAATAAGTTCTAGCTATATCTGAAAATAAATAAGCATATGCATAGCAGAGAATCAGCAACAAAGTGATCATACAGTAAATCTGTGCATGTGACAAGCATTAAGTATTTTAAGTCTACTTCTCCTTCTTTTTATCTTAACTCAATTTCTGTTATTATGGTATCGTTGACCGAAATACAAAAATAATTCAGATTATTAAGAAGAAAAGCTTGGAAGAAGGGCGCTAATCGAAAGTAAAGCCACTTACAATTTTGAGAATCAAAAAAGAGAAAGGGGAGACCTTCAAGACTAGGTTCGTGCGTCGCCTACACGATCACCTGCACGCACCAACAAATGATCAATATCTACTACCTCGGTCTCCAAGAGTTCGATACGAAATAAAAAATTTAAGAAACGAAGATAATAAAATTCATCAAAACCGTTCAAGAAAATATAAGCCAAAAAACTAACAAGAAAGCAACCAAGCGACATCAAAAATAAGAAAAGAAACCAACGAAACGTAAGGCCCCGCTCGACTTTGCATTTGAGTCCTTACTTAAGGCAAGATCCACAGAATATGGGACTTGACTCTGAAGAAACCATTACATAACGAGGAAGAATCTTGATTCAATCTATCTCGATCGAATGATACCAAGTATTTCTTAGCCGTGCTGCTCGAAAAGGGAGAACTGGGCACTACATCTAAATAGCGAAGTGTCCGCCCTAGCCACATGCAATAGGATTTTCGTAAAGGAGGACCGTACCAACGCCCGCTACCATAATATCCTCAGCCTCATAATCAAGTCATGCACCTCGAGCGAACCAGACGACATAATAGAATGCTCAAAGTTGGGTTTATGCTCTAACTCGGGAAGAGGCGTTTGCTTCCAACACGGTGGTGTCAGGTATATTACTTTTTAATAATGTACCTGCTCGAGTATTGTTTGATTCTGGTAGGGCACATAGTTTTATTACGACGGATTTTTTCGTCGAAAACAAATTTCCTATGATACCGCTATGCCTAAACCTTAGCGTCAGTACTCCATCGGGCGTGAATTTGCCGGCTCGCTTAGTTTTTAATGACAATTACATTTACATCGGAGGAAGAGACTTGTCACTCGATGTGATAGTCTTAGACATCAGGGACTACGATATCATTCTGGGGATGGATTGGCTCGGCTCTTGTTCGTCTACCATTGATTGTGCAAAAAATAAAGTCATATTTTGTCTACCTTGTGAGATCAAATTTACTATGCGTGCAGTCCAACGTCGAGTGCGTCGAAAATCTGCTTGGTGATCTTTGTAATGTCTGCTCGCTGGATGATATATTTCGGCTGTGAAGGGTACTTGTCGTCCGTTCGAGACACTCAGTAAGATTGTGCAAACGTAGAGTCTACTTTCATTGTGGCAAAATTTTATGATGTATTTCCAGAAGAGTTGTCTAGCATGTCGCCCGATCGAGAGATAGAGTATACTATAGATACATTTCCAGAGACTCGGCCAATTTCTAAAGCTCCGTATCGAATGGCCCGGTAGAACTAAAAGAGCTAAAGGTCCAGTTATAGAAATTGTTAGATCATGGATATATTCGTTCGAGCGTGTCTCCGTGGGGTGCACTTGTATTATTTATGAAGAAATATGATGGCTCGTTACGGCTCTACATAGATTATCGCAAACTGAATAAGACCATTGTTCGAAACAAGTACTCCCTTCCTAGGATCAATGATCTCTTTGACCAACTACAAGGCGCGACGGTATTTTTAAAAATTGATCTTCGCTCAGTTTATCATCAGCTCATGATCAAGCAGGACGATATGCTGAAGTCAGCCTTTCGCACTTGCTACGACCACTATAAGTTTTGGGTAATGCCATTCAGACTTACTAATGCCCCTACCGCCTTTATAGATTTAATGAATTGTGTGTTCCGCGGGCGTATCTCGACAAGTTTGTAGTAGTGTTCATTGATGATATCTTGGTGTACACAAAGAAAATGGAGGAGCATAAAAAGCACATACGGACCGTGCTACAGTCTCTTTGGGACAAGAATCTATATACAAACTGAGTAAGTACGAGTTGTGGCTGAGCAGTGTATCTTTTCTCAGGCACAATATTTATGTGCGAGGCATTTCAGTCGATCCAAAAAAAGTTGAAGCCATCATCGAGTGGAAGCGTCGTACATCCGTCAGTGATATTCGAAGCTTCCTCGGGCCAGCGGGTTACTACAAGCAGTTCGTGAAAGACTTTTCTAAGTTAGCATCATCTCTTACTCGCCTCACTCAGAAGGGAGTCGTATTCGAGTGGTCCACCGCTGTGAAGCCTCCTTTGAAGAGTTAAAGAAATGCCTCACCTCTGCTCCAATACTTAGCAAATATTTAGCAACACATCAGGGTGGGGCTTGGGGTGCGTACTCATGAAGGGGGATAGGGTGATAACCTACACATCAAGGCAACTAAAAAAGCATAAAAAAATTATCCTAGGCATAACCTGGAACTAGGATAATTGTTTTTGCGCTAAAATTATTGTGACACTTCCTTTATGGAGTGGGCTTGCCGAATTTACACTAACCGCAAAAGCTTAAAGTACCTATTCACCCAAATAGACCATAAACTATGACAACAAAATTGGCTAAAATTGATCAAAGACTATGACTTGATGATCGACTATACACTAGGCAAGGAGAATGTTGTTGCGGATAAGTTGAGTCGAGTGTTTGCGGGATCCCTATTCATCGATCGCAGGTTATAAAGATACTTGGAGTAAATGAGCATTGAACTTCGAATTCGATACAGCGGTGTGCGAGTTGCTCAGATACATTTTGTCCCTAACCTGATAGAGAGAATCACGCCTACTCAGAGGGACGACCAATTCCTAAGAAAAATGCATGAGCAAATTCTTACAGAAAAGGAGAAGGACTTTGCAATGGATAAGAATGGAGTATTACGAGTGAAGGGAAGGCTATACGTCCCCAATAATGCAAAACTCAGAAAGGAGATCCATATAGAAGCTTACTATGTAGCCTACACAGTCCATCCCAAGAGCACGAAGATGTATATAGACCTTTGCAATGTCTTTTGGTGGCACCAGGATCGGGCGCCCCGGGGATTCTTTTCTTTTGGCTCTCGTCCTTACCTGAAAATAAAACTCAAAAGAAAGATAAGGCATGCTTCGTGTCGCAATGCTTAACCTGTCAAAGGGTGAAAGCAGAACATCAGAGACTGGGCTGGGTGATGTAGAATTTTGCTATTCCGGAATAGAAATGGGAGCACATAAGCATGAACTTCATTGTTGGTGTCACACCCGATCCTAGATTTGGTATTTTTTAAATTTTTATAATTTAATTTTTCCTGATAATGCTTTCATGATGTATTTCATATGTTGGTTCCTGTCATTTTATTATTGTTTTATTTTTCCTGTTGTTGAGAGAGACTACCTGAGACTAGTAGAATACCCACTGGCATTTCCATAGACCCGGTTTAGGACCCGCATGTAGAATGGATACTTGGTTTGGTTCATTTTGGGTGAACCCATGACTGAACCCTCTTTTCTCCTCTCTTAGTATATATATGGCTTTTCTCTCTCCCCTCTTTCTTCTTCTTTATTTTATTTCCCTCCTTCATCCTCTCCCTCAAGCTCCCTCTAACCTTAAACCTAACCCTAACCCAAAGGGAAAGTTGGTGCGACTTGGACAATGAGAGGTAGAGGCTAGAAGCCACCCAAGGCAAGTACATCTTGCTCAATGGTAAGGTCATGAATTTTTGGATTTTATATATGTTGTTGTTTAAAAAAATATATTTAATGGAAAATTTTCTCCTTGAGTTGCTGATCATGTTTAGTTCTTGGAGTTTTGGATTTTGATGTATAGATTTTTTAGATTTGAGTTTCAAGTTTAGGGTTTTTATGTGTTATATAAGTTTTTCTTGGTTTTAATCTACCAAAACTTAGTATTTTTAAAAACTAGTTGTTCCTTATGTTAGAGCATTTTATTTCATATAATTTGTCTTTTGTTTCACTTAATTTTGAGTTAAAATAGAGTTTTTATGAAGAAAATAAAATTTTGTTTTTGGAGTTTCGACCATGGCTGAACTTGTTATTGGAAAAGACGAAGTCTTCACGCAGGCAGCGAGACATGCGGCCAAGAGTGCCATGCGGCCCAAGAGGGTTATGCAGCCTGAACTCTTGCCGCATGCTAACATTATGTGTCTTTCTTGTTGGACGCATGGCTGCCTATTCGTCCATACTCATCGAACGAATAAAAATTTGCTAAGTCCAAAAGTAATTCCATACGTCCAGAGAGTCTATGCGGCCAGTAGGTGCATGCGGCCAGAGATTCCATACGGCCAGTGGGTGCATGTAGACAGACGGTTCATACAGCCAGTGAGTTCATGCGACCAGTGGGTGCATGTGGCCAAAAAATTCTTGTGTGCATTTTGTGTTCCCTGTTGATTAGTAATTCCTTTTAGTGATTATTTTAGGTGCTTCCTTATGTCGATACAAGTTTATGATACCAGACAAGTTTTGCATATGAGTTCACAAGACCAGTTTATGTATAAGTTTAAAATTCTCATGACACCGTGAAAATATTTGTATATAAAAATCTATTACATTTGGCATCAGAAAATCAAGTGTGAGCATTATCCAATATATCGCGTGTCACGAATACTATAAATCATAAAAAGCTCATACTCGCGATTCTTCATCTTAGGGAGTTCTCAAGTGTCCACGACTCGAGAACTTGAAGTAATTTATTAATGATTAAACAAGATAAGATTACCTAGAGCATTTTGGGAGAGAAGAATATTGCGCTACCGGCTACCCTGATCCCCAAGGGCCCCATGCGGCATGGACAACCCTGCTAGGCAAGGGCTCCGTGGCTGACCAAGTTTATGCGTGCTACGATACTTACAAGACAAGTTTATATACAAGTTTATGTTGGTAAAGCATGTATATGATTACAAGTTCAAGTTTATGCTTTTGAGTTAAATTTATGTTTGTGACTAGTAACAAGTTATGCTATTGTATGGTTGATTGTCCATTTAAAATTACTAGACAAACATACCCTTGGGCATCCGAGTTGACTGCAGTATCGGTGACAACAATATTCTTAGCATTACAGTTCTAGTAATTAGGACTTGTGATAACCCTAGTTAGTTAATAATAGCAAGCCGTAGGCATATTTGGCCATGAATTGGATGTATGTTATTCGTATATCTTGCTCTTTTAGTTTTATTTTATCCCGACATGTGGTTAGGGTGCTAAGTTTTGCTTGGGTGAAGGTCTGCAACCCCACTCCTTGTTTTGTTTAAGGATTGTGGTCCCGATCGAGAGTATTTCCTATTCTCTCTTGCCGCTCATCGTCTTACTTTCTTTTTTGCACTTATTATCAGTTCTTGAAGTATAATTCTTGAGACAAGTATGTTGGTAAAGTACAAGTCTCCATATGCATTTATTTCTTATATTTCTCTTTCTGCTTATTATGTGATATGTTTGGTCTATCACCTCGAGATCCTTTGTGGTACTTATTGGTTTGGGTTCTGACCCTACTAGTTTTGTATGGCCAGTTACCCTGAAGAGAACAAGGATCCTCCATGCTTCCAGTAAGATGGTACGCACTCATAAGACTGCGGTCGAAGCTCGCGAGTGGGTTTTATTTCTTTCACCCCTCGTCTTGATTACTTTATTTTGTGGTGTTTAGCAAGGGGCAGAGTTAGCTCCTTATATTTTTGAGACTTCAGCCAACATGATGTATATATTAGACCATGGCTGGTATATTTAAATCATCTATATGTAAACTCTACCAATGCAGCATTTTATATTTACTAGCTTCATGATTATATGTGACATATAATTTGTGATGCCTCTTTACTTTCATATATGATATACTTTTATACTTGTGTTGTCGGATTGAGAATATAAGATATGTTGACCTTAGGACTGACGCTCTATAGCATGCTAGAGTTTTCCCATTTGTCTTCTAGACAAACTTAACACATTGCTGTAGAAGCATGAAAAATACGCTGCAGAATTATACACAATATGTATGAAGCCCGTGTATAGCAGAGTTTCAGCACTGGGTGGTGTAAGACATGAACTCAGAGCTATTGGCGTACAACAGAGCTTCAACGCTATTCAGCATACAACATAGCTCCAGAACAACCCGTATAATGCAGTATTTCTAGACTGCTCTAGCGTAAAAAGGGTTGCTACATCGCCACTTTGGCGTAAAACCTATCTGCTTTTAATGCAGCATGGAGTTGTACGAGGAACGCTTCGTATTCCTCGAATGAACCTGTCAGACAGTACAATAAACCTGACTCCTGACAAAGAGAGCCGTACGACGATCGAGAGGACGGCTGTAATAATAATTCTACACAGAGCCCTAGACTGTCGCTTAGCGACTAATCCTTGACATAAGACGTCGTTTACGCATTCAAGGAATACGCTGCCTATTTCACACAGGCATATATGAGCTTTTGCGCTCAGGATGAGATGAAACTAACCGCCACAACAAAAGCTGCTCTTCGTACAGAACTCGAGGCACGTCTCTAAAGTTAATGCGCGAGATGGGGGAAGATCTCTGCATTTAATGCACAAGATTTGGTTCTACTTTTAATGACTGGGTGAGCTATAATTAATTAGGGCTAATACATCCACATCACCATCCCTGCACATTACGCCATCAGGCTATTTTGAGCTATAGCAGCACGTTGTACGCTATCTCCTAGAAATACGCCAACCAGGCTATTTTCAGCTATAGGAGTACGCCATATGCTATCTCCTCGAAATATGCTAACTCAGGCTATATTTGCAAAGGTACGTGATAAGACTGTTTGGTCCAGAATACGCTCAAGATCCCAGTCAACATCAAGTTCTATATGCTATTTGGCTTCTACACTAATATGATAGATATCTGCCTTCTACGCCAACATGACGTACTATCTGGATTCTAAGCCTACTTGGCTTCTACTCCAACAAGATAACTAATTGGCTTCTACGCCATGGTGACAGTTATTTGGCTTCTACGCCAACCTTTTCTACGCGAGGGGCAGTTACCTACGTAGCTTGCATGTCGTAATCTTTGCAGCAGTTATACGCATTACCTCATAATGGGATATGCGTCACACGTGAATTTAGAAGATCATTTATACGTGGATGGCAGTTCTTATAACCGCCGCGTAAAAAGTGCCACACTCTCCACTGTTCAGCTTCTATGCTGACTGGACGGTTACTGTCACTGAACCCTATAAATAGAGACCTCTAGCTACGGAGGTTGAAAGGTCGAAAGTAGGGTCGAAAGTGTGGAGACAAGGTCAAAAGGTCGGAGGGTCAAAAGGTCAGGGGATCATAGAGAGAGAAGAGTCTAGAGCACAGACAGAGGGTAGTGATTGACGACTTTAGCATTGAGCATCCAATCCCTCTTGCGATCTTTTAAGCTTCTTCTTCTTCTACAGCACTTCTTCGTCATCGTGTGGTCCAAGGGACAAAGTGATCGACCGCAGATCAGACTCCTATAGCAATATTTTCCCAGAATCAAATTTTGTACTTAACATCCTCGTATAGGATTAATTATACTTTTTTTTCTTGTTTGTAAACCGAAGAAAGGGTTTCGTATAAACCTAGTTTTTATTTCTTTCGTTTATTATCAAACACAAGATGGCGACTATGCTGGGGACCACTTTCTCTTCTGACGAGAAAGTTATTGCTCAATATGATGATGTATCCGTTGGAGCAACGAAGAAGACTTTGGTCGTCCAATTCGACCAATCTGTTTATGAAGGTATGCTTCGCGCAGGGGGTAGCTCTCATTCCCTCTTTATTCAGGACAGTAGGAAGCTGCGTAAAGTGTGGATGCCCCGAACATCCTCTACCCTTCCTAAAGGCTCTCTCTCTCCGATCAACAAGGTTGTGGCATCCCAACCTATACCCTCTGTGCCTAAAAACCCGTCTCCCGTCGCTGGCATGGCTGACATAATTTTTGACAAGGCCTCACTGCCAAGTCAGAAATTTTAAATGCGCTATGTGTGTAAAAACCCGTCTCCCATCGCTGATGTGGCTAACATAATTTCTGACAAGGCCTCAGCGCCAAGTCAGAAATTTCAAACGTGCGCTGCGTAAAAACTCGTCTCCCGTCGCTAGCGGGGCAGACGTAGTTTCTGACAAGGTCTTAGCGCCAAGTCAGAAAATTTAAATGTGCCCTGCGCGTAAAAACTCGTCTTCCGTCGCTGGTGGGGCAGACGTAGTTTCTGACAAGGCCTCAACGCCAAGTCAAAAATTTCAAATATGCGCTGCGCGTAAAAATACCTCTCCCGCCTATAAGGGGGCAGATGGTCCCTGCAATCTCCGTAAAGGAAAACAAGTGGCAGATTTCTTGACCTCTCAGCTTTTACGCCATCAAGAGAAGAAGTTGCCGGCTCTTCAGATTACACGGAATGCTGATGGCCGTTTGAAGACTTCCTCAGTTTTACGCCAATCTGTGCAAAGCCTCAGATTACGCCAGGATCAGCCCCTCAGCGTAAAGAAGGCCCAGTCTGTAGATATATTCACTCCTTAGGGATCATGTGCTACTCATATGGCTGAACTGCTGTATACGTATGGTAGGGAGAGAGTTATGGTTCCAAATATCTGCGTTCCGACTAATGTAAAAAGGAAGAATAAGCCTTCTTCTCCTTCTTCTTCTGTTAATCCCCCTGATTTGTGCGATTTCTTGATCCATAAATACAAAGACAAGGGATCTTCTGATATGTCTATTACACCCCCTAGGGAGCACCGTTGTAATAGTCATAAAGTTGTAGATAATTACTGCTGTTCTAAGGTAAAACGGTCAGTTTTCGATCGGTTAAACTACTCTTTGTCCTTACAGGAAGAACCGACGTTCGCATCGGTAAACATGGCATCGCACATTCCTAGAGGAAGGTCAAGTTCAAGACGTCATCCCTCTAGAACTCTGATCCAAAGGAGATTCGACAGACTCCTTGAGAATATTGAAGCTGGTGTGTTTCAAAATACCCGTTCGAGGTTACGACAACCGATTTTATATTCTTCTGATTTCGACACTGGGGGTCGCCAGTTTCCCGAATCAGACGTTGAAAGTATAGACTCAATCTTTACAGAGACCTATACTAACCCCTCAATAGCATCCAGGGAAATGAGAGTCCATGCCATTGGAGATGAACATGAAGAACCTTCCCCATCAAGAAGTACGGAACAACGCATCGCTGTTTTGGAAATATCACTCAAAGAGATGCATACCATGATGTAGAGTATGCACCAAATATTGGTGACTCAACACACAACTGCGCCTGTTCCTCTGACTCAACTACGGGTGGGGGTAGATATACCATTAAGTCAGGAGCCTATTCAAGATCAAGAATCAGCTGCTCCTCAACCTCTCAATCCAGAAAATATATTACCTCCTGTTGGGGTCACCATACAGCCAATCTCTCACCCCTCTGTAGTCCCTTTCTCAACTGAAGATCCGATACAAGCAGTACGGGAATTAAAAGCCCAATTTGATGCCCTGAAGCATAAGGATCAGCTCAAGAAGTTGGGGATCAATCAGCCATACCCTGCTACCTGGGACGAGGTCCCTTTCCCTCCAAAATACAAGCCACAGGCTATGGCTTTGTTTGAGGGAAAGACGTCACCAAGATAATACATGAATTACTTTAGCATGATGACGGTGTTGCTGCAAGGGAATGACGCCCTTCTCACCTGAGTATTTAAAGGTTGTCTTTCTGGAGTGGCCTATCAGTGGTACCGTAGTCTTGCGGACAACTGCATTTCTTCTTTTGAAGATTTCAAGACTCTGTTCTTCGCTTGATTCTATGAAGGAGGGATGGACATGTCTATGTCCTCACTCATCGAAGTGAAGCAGAAGGAGAAAGAAAATATTCGCACGTTTATTGAACATTTTTGTCAGGCCACTTTGGAAATGCCTCCCGGAGTGCCAGATTCTGCCTTGGTAGACATTTGCCAGAAGAACCTTCTCCCTCTGATCTCGGTATTCACAGGACCATATCAGTTCCATGATTGGCCCTCTTTCATCATCTCAGCGGTAGCCGCCGAAGACAATAGTTGGATGGCGCACGACAATGGAATCATGATCTCCACCTCTGACAAGGGGAAACGGTCATCCTCCAATAGCGACCCTCCTCGTGGCTCCAAAGGAAAAGAAGCTCTGGAAATCAACACGTCCAGGCAACATACTTCCGGGACCACACAGACGAGATCTGGAACTTCCAGGCCCATAGAGGAATATTATTTTGATGATGATGATATTCTGAGCATATTCGACTGTCTAGTCAAAAGTGGCAAGCTCACTCTCCCCGAAGTAAAGCGGCCAAATAAAGTCGGCAGTACCAATAACCCTAAGTACTGTATTTTCTACAGGTACATACATCATCCCACAAAGGCATGTTATGTACTAAAAAGGAAAATCCAAGAGTTGATTGACGCCAAGGCTATCACTCTGCGCAATAGCAAGAAGACGTTCACTGCCAACATGATCTCTCTCCAATTTGGCAATCTACCTCCTCAAGAAATTTCGGACGGTGTAGTACCAATTCCCCGGACAATGATGAACATTGTTAATCTCCCTCTGGCCAGGGGTCAAAATCATGACCTGGTACCCCTAACTACCCAGCGTGGTAAGATTATGTGGGTTTATCTTGATCTGGTGTCAGAGATCGATGAAGAGATTCAAGCTACTAAGGCTAAGTCTAAAAAGAACTCCAAATGCAAACCATGCCATATGGTTGCAATATCTTCGATATTAGAAGATGAAGCTTTGGCTACCGGAACCCGGTCAGGGAATGCCTACCTCAAGGACTATGGAGGAAATCAGGAAGAAGCAACGGCAGACACTTCAGCTGCCAAGCCTTCAGAGCCTGAACCTGTCATACCAGAGGCAGGTCCTTCTAGACCAACTTCAGCGGACAAAGGCAAGCAGAAAGAAGTTTGTTTTAATAAACCTTTGAAGAATATTCAAAATAAAGGTTTAGAGAAACCTTATAACTTTGATGTCTTTGCTCAATTGGCTAATACTCCGGCCAGATTGTCCATCTTTGAGCTACTCAGGCTATCAAAAGGCACTCGTCAGGCCTTGAGTGAAGCATTAATGCAGGCGGATGTATGCTTGACTCAGCTCAAGTCTCCCGATAAAGAGCCCGTAACATGTCCTCAATGCCACAGTGTGATAGAAGTGGTCCCTAACATCACTTTCACTCAAGAGGATATGTTATTGAAACATAATAGACATGACAGGCCTCTTTATTACACCGAATATGTCGGCTCCATGGAGGTAGACCAGATTTATATAGATCCGGGATCATCGATCAACATTATCCCTCATAGTCTGCTGAGACCATTGAGGATCCCTACAAGCGAACTGGCTTACACTACCACTACAATCGTGGGCTTCAATGCCAGAAAAAGCAAGCCGTTGGGGAAGATTCATCTGAGGATCCAGATTGGTGACCTTAGATCAGTGGCTACATGTTATGTCATTGATTCAGAGGTGTCCTACGACATTCTTCTAGGCAGACCTTGGATCCACGATCATAACATTGTTCCTTCCACTCTACATCAATGCTTTAAATATGTAGATTTCCAAGGGACAGTGAAGACAGAGTTTGTTGATCTCAACCTATTCAGAGGAGTTGAGTCCTACTAATCCGATGCCTTGTTGTACACCCAAGACTACATGCAGGAGGTGTCAGGCAAAATGGGGAAAGAATCCCACCAGGAGCCAGGAGAATCATCTGACGAGCAACCTCTGTCAATTCAGGTAAAAGGACGAACTACTCGTCCTAAATCATGGAACCCATGGCTATCCACTTGGGCAAAACCAAATTAGAAGGAGGAAATGATCCCCTAGTGATTACTCTGAACCAGAAACCTCCACCCTTGGTCATCAACCTTCGGTGCAATAAACAGTCGATTGATGTAAATACAACGGGGAACATGGTTTCTGATGATAATAAAGATCCTCTTTTCCAGTATACTGACGCACATGAATTATCCCTCCAAAATGATATAGAGCCTATAGCACGAAGATTCTTGAAAGCTATAGACCTCTACCAACCGTATGTGTGGGAAGTGGCATCAACGTCTAATGTCACCACGACATATGGGCCACATGAAGATTCTATCTTTATTGTCCCACCTACCCGTAAAGATCAGCATCCAATAGTCTTCGGTCGCATGCAGAATCGACCGATTGTGCAAGAGGATTCTCACGAGTCTGATGCTGGGAAAATGTAGGTTTTCAGATATAGCCGACAGGCCTTAAAAATCATGCAAAGTATGGGTTATGACTTCAAGTTAGAGCTAGGCCTCAACTATGGAAAAGGCAGACGAATGTCGTTGCATGGTGATCCCTACTGTCAACAAACTCATTTTGGGTTAGGGTATATCACGTCTCTTACAACTTTGAACAACTCTGAATCAAGCGGAGAGACCATTTCCTCTTCTCAGGATGGTTTGTCGTCCTCCGATTCAGATGATGAACTCCCACGGGTATTGTCAGCAAACACGGTATTGACATATTCTCTCGAAACAGAGGAACAAGAATCTGAACCGTTTGAAAATGACTCATGGGCGCAACAAATGGATACACAATGGGAACTCCGGTTCGAGCAAAGAGAACCGCCCACTAAAGACAAAGTTATCCAAGTCGATGTTGGGGATGAATTTTCACCAAGGCAGATATTTATCAGTAACAATCTTTCCCCAACAGAAAGGGAAGAGATGATCCAACTGATAAAAGAGTATATCGACGTCTTTGCATGGAATTATGAGGATATGCCAGGTCTTGGTCCAAAAGTGGCTACCCATAAGCTCAATATACTTCCCAATTTGAATCCCGTAAAGCAGCACCAACGCCGGTTCCGTCCGAATATGATGGATGTCATTGAAGCTGAAATCAAGAAGTTGATAGCCTGCGGGTTCATTCAGGATTAACAATATTCTGACTGGGTTGCCAATGTTGTTCCAGTCATTAAAAAAATAGGAATGTACATGTTTTTATCGACTTCCGAGACCTCAATGCGGCCTGCCCTAAGGATGAGTTCCCTCTTTCCATCACAGATGTCATGATCGACAACACATGCGGTTTTGAACGCATGTCTTTCATAGACGGATTCTTAGGATACAATCAGATTAAGATGCATCCTGAAGACGAGAAGCATACTGTCTTTCGTACGCCACTGGGGGTATATTGCTACACAGTCATGCCCTTTGGATTGAAGAATGCCGGGGCTATATATCAGCGAGCCATTAGTAACATATTCCATGAGCATCTAAAATAGTGGAATGCTACGTAGACGATATCGCTGTCAAAAGCCTCCTCAAGGCTAATCACATCCAAGACTTGAAGACAGTGTTCGAGTTGATGCGTCGACATCAACTCAAAATGAACCCTATAAAGTCCTTTCTCGAAGTATCCAGTGGCAAATTTCTAGGATTTGTCATTACCGCTAAAGGCATTCAAGTCGACCCTAATAAAGTAAAAGCTATCCTGGAGATGCGACCACCCCGTAATCTGAGGGAACTCAGGGGATTTCAAGGTCGTCTAGCTTATATCAGGAGATTCATTTCCAACCTTTCTGGAAGATGTCAGCCTTTCTCCCGCCTGATGAAGAAAGGTGTATCCTTTGTATGGGACGAAGCCTGTCAGCAAGCGTTTGGCGATATCAAGCGCTACCTTACTAATCCTCCAGTTCTGGTGCCTCTCGTCATAGGAAGACCATTTTGGTTGTATGTTTGAGGAATGGATCATTCTTTAGTAGCTCTTATCGCACAGAAGAACGATGAGGATCATGAACAGGCTATCTACTACCTCAGCAGGATATTGGTCGGAGCTGAACACTGGTACAATCCAGTGGAAAAAGAATGCTTGGCCCTAATATTTGCTATTCAGAAGACGCGACATTATGTGACCGGCCAAACTATTCAGATCATCTCCAGAATCAATCCCCTTCGGGTATTGATGAGTAAGCTGAGTATTCTTAATTCCCGACTCGCGACTTGGGCGATGTTATTAACACCGTATGATATGGTGTACGTCCCTCAGAAGTCCATAAAGGGTCAAGCCTTGGCTGATTTCTTAGCTTCTCATCCAATTCCGGAAATCTCCAAACTATACGAGGACATTCCCGACGAAGTTGCAGAATATAACTTTGCAATGGAAGATGATACATGGCAGCTATTCTTCGATGGTGCCTCTCAGACTGGTCCCAAAGGATACGTGGTTTCAGGAGTAGGAATTGTTCTGGTGACTCCCGACAAACTCGTCATCTACCGAGCATATTCTCTTAGCGAACCCTGCTCTAATAATATGGCAGAGTACAATGCCCTACTCATCGGGCTTAAAGTCGCTAAAGAATTGGAGGTCGAATACCTGGAAGCTTTTGGTGATTCCCAGCTGATTGTCAATTAGGTCAGAGGAGTATATGAAGTCCGCAATCCAGACCTCATTCCTTATCACCAAGCAACGATCGAGATAGCCATGTCTTTAAAAGGGTTCTTTTTAGAGCATGTGCCTTGATCTCAAAATTTGGAAGCTGATGCTCTGGCCAGCCTAGCTGCAGATCTGGCCATTCCTATAAGAAGGCAGAACTCGGTGATCCTTCTTAACAAAGATCTGTTTTGTGTGAAAAATAATTTTTACATAGAACGCAGCTACGCCGTAAATACGGTTCCTCCTAAGAGAGATTGGAGAAGTCCCTTTATCGACTTCGCAGCATACGAAATCTTACCAGAAGATCCAAAAAAGTAGTATCGGTTAAAAGACGATCACTATGCTTTTATTTTGATGCTTCTTCACAAAGTCTATATCGCTGAACTTATTATGGACTATTGTTACGATGTCTCTCTGACGATGATGCAAAATGGGTTATCCGAGAAGATCACGACGGAGTATGTGGAGCACATCAACCCGGTCCTAAGTTACAGGATCGTATTAGAAGAATGGGCTATTACTGGCCTACCATGATTGCAGATGACGTAAAATATGCAAGATAATGCAAAGCCTGTCAGGTTCATATAGATTTTAGACATCAGCCTTCTGAGTATCTATATCCTACTATTGCATAGTGTCCCTCTGAAGCATGGGGTATGGATATTATCGGTCTGATTCACCCGTCTTCTTCTAGAGGACATCGGTTCATATTGGCCATCACGGATTATTTCTCCAAATGGGCGGAGGCGATTCCTCTTGCTGAAGTAAAGACATCCAACGTGATCAGCTTGATCAAGCATCATGTCATTTATCGCTTTGGGATACCCCGAAGGATAATCCATGACAATGGGCCTCAATTCATCAGCCAGGCGTTTCACCATTTTGTGATAAGAATCGGATACAAAATATGGCCTCTACGGCATATAATCTGGCTGCTAATGGTTTGGCAGAAGCCTTCAACAAAACCATCATCAAACTCTTGAAGAAGTTCATTTCTTTGAATAAAAGAGATTGGAATGAGAAATTGGGAGAATGCCTCTGGGTATACCGCATAACGGTACGAACACCGACAGGTTGTACCCCATTCTCGTTGGTTTATGGGAGTGAAGCAGTTCTCCCCATTGAAGTTCAAATTCCCTCACTCAGAATAGCAGTGACTAATGAGTTGACTCAGGAAAAAAATGACCAATTAAGGCTTCAAGAGCTAGAAGGATTAGACGAGAAATGCCTTCAAGCTCAACAACGCATTGCGTTCTACCAGGCACGCATTTCCAAAACCTTTAATCAAAAAGTGAAGGAAAGAGTGTTCAAAGTTGGCGAGCTAGTTTTAGCTGTGAAAAGGCCAATGATCATCATGCACAAAAGTAAGGGTAAATTTTAGCCCAAATGGGAAGGCCCTTTTGTGATCGAGACGACATTCTCAAATGGCACTTACAGATTAGCCAAGCCTAATGGAGACTTGTTAATGGCTCCTATAAACGACAAATTCCTAAAGAGGTACTATGCTTAATCTCCTTTGCTTAAACGAAGTATGCTAAAGATCTCATTCTGACGATACTACGTACAAATTTTAGTTGGATCATATTCTATCATGTCCATATAACCTCTGAATAGATATGTTCAACTAAAACTTACCGAAAGGATATCACGTCCATATTCCCTCTGATATCACTTTTACCCTATCCTGTCATTTATATTCCAAAATGATGGGTCCACAAAGTCAGATAAAGCATCTTTATTTTTTCCCGGAAAAGCAAATTACAAAAAGAAGCAAAATAGTACATCATTGGGGAGAAGCAGCCAAATATCGAATATGTTGTGCCAAAGTGGCCAACCTCTCATTTTTGGAGTCTAAAATGTTAGCGCAAGCCTGCTCCATTCGTGCCTCATCAACCCTCAGGAGGGATAGTTCAGACCGAGCATGTACAAAATCGGCGTGGATGACACCCGCATGTGCTAGGTTCTGCTGAGCTGCTTCCGTTCGGTCCTTCAACACATCTTGAGCTGCCGATGAAGCGAGAGACCACTCCTTTGCCTGAGCGAGTTTAGCATCCCAGTAGCAGAACCCATCATCTCAGCCAACAGAGAAATCTGCAAGTCCACTACAAAATATAAGAGAACAAGTCAGTTTCTACACTAGACGATACATTCTTACAGTTTACGCCAAAGATGATCAGTCTGTGCTCTTACGCCAAGACTGTAAAAACTTGAAGTTTTACGCTGGAACCTATTTTTGAGGCATAAAATTCAAGGTTGGCATTATACACAAAAATCTAACAGTCTGACTTTTTACGCCAGACTGCCAAAATTTTGAGGTTGTACGCCAAATTTTGAAAGTCTGAGCTTTTTACGCCAGACTGCGAAAAGATGGTCTTACGCTGACACATTAGGAATATGGGCATAATGATAAAACATCTGCGTGCATCATCTTCCTCGAAGAGGCTCTCAGCACAGAAAACGACCTTTCGCGTTCACGTACAACGGGTGCGAAGGGTTTTTCTCTTCTGAAAAAACTTTACCTGTGACGCCTGGTGCACAGCTTGACGGTGGGGCACTTCGTTCAGAGCGGGGTTCGCTCAGCCCAATGGGAGTTGCTCATGCTTAAGCAGAGGAGCGAGAAGAAGAGGCAACTTTCTTTCCCTTAGAAGTGGAAGTTGGTTTCGGTGCCATGGCTAAAACTCAGAGTCCTCAAAGAAGAGACGAAGAAGAGCTCTGAAAGAAACAAAGGGTTTTTGCAAAAGACAAATGAAGGGTTTCTTCTCTCAAAGCCTTGGGATATTTATAAGATTTCAGATAACTCTTCGAATCCCTAACCAAATCCGATATTTAATATTCGGTTATGATTTGGGGCCACGTCAGCATATCATTAGAAGATGGACAGTCATACTGCATAAACAGATCCATGCTACACGCTCAGGAGCTTTTATGCTCAGTAGCTACGAATCTACGATCTTACGCCCAGGAGTTTTTTACGCTCAGAGACTACAAATCTACGGTTTTATGCTCAGAGACTATAATTCTATGGTTTTATGCCCGGATGCTTTTATGCTCGGTATCTTTTACGTTCGAGAGGCTACAAACCTACGACTTTACGCTCAGATGCTACAAATTTATGATTTCACGCTCAGAAGCTTCATTACGCTCAGAGACTACAAATCTATGATTCTATGCTCGAAAGCTACAGATGGCCAATTATAAGGGTTTACGCAGGAAATGCGCCTTCTTGGCTACAAAATATTCCAAGTGCCCAAAACATACAGAGTTCAACGTTGAAGATGACACTTCTCCTTGGTCGGTTGGAAGTTCATCCGAAGTCTGGCCAGAATCTTTCTCAAAAGTTCAAGTATGGCATGTTCAACAGATATTTTTTGCCCTATTTCATGGGATTTTTGGAAAACCATTCTTGAAAAATGATGGTCTGAACAAGAATTCTTCGTATCAGAGAAGTGACAGTTCAAAATTTCTACGTGACTCCTCGTCCAAGACAACATGACAGTTTGGATCTTCAAAGACGACTTAATGCTAAGAAGCTTTCTACGCATTTTCAGTTATGCGTAAAAGACGGGACGTGATCAGATACTCTCTTTTATCAGAGTCGGCGTAAAGTTATTTTAGACGTGCCGAAGCTGCACATATTCGGACTTTCTTACAGCAAATATGGTAAATCATTCGATGCGTAAAAGAAAACAAATTTTATTAATCATGACTACATATGATGGAAATCCAGTTTACAAAGGGTTTTTCATCTTCATGATTACATATGATGGAAATCCTTGTTCTACCAAGGGTTTCTTATTTTCATTTAAGATCACACCAAGAATCTGCTGTGCCAGGTCATCATATTGGTGTAGATCTTTTTTGTCTTCTACAAGTAGTTAATCGGCTTCTGCGGCTAATTAACAAGAAAATGATTAATGGCGGGAGGATACAGTACTGGGCTTGTATAAATTATTTAAGCCATCCTACATACGCCATGGCAGGCATGCCATAGAATTGTGTTATGGTTTCAGACCCAACTCAATACTGAAAGACAGGGCCAAACTGCCTACCCTCGTCCACCGCCATGAGAGGAGAAAATATAGCTTGCAAGATGTGTGGTCGAATGAGACCCTTCCTCTCTCCTGGACGAATTGCCATATGAAATTGCTGATCATCCCGAGCAAAGGAAGCTATGATATCCTTCCATGGTCCATCGTTGCAGAGGACATTTTCTCAAAGATGCCTATTTTTACGGCTCCTTATATGCTGGAAGAACATGATCTTCTTCTTCCTCAAGTCAGCAAGACGAACCTCAGCAACCATCTCTCTATGGTAAAGGAAGTATGGGAAGAATAGGTTAACTCAGTCGCCTTTATATAGGCAGAGGAGATCACATCAAATCATAACAAAATCCAAAATTTTACCGAGAAATCAGCCTCGTAGAACGAGTCAAATTTGACCGTTTCATGCTTCATTCAAAGTGTTTCAAATTACGAAGAATTTGAAAACTTTGAAGGGGGTCTTGTAGAAGCATAAAAAATATGCTGTAAAATTATATGCAATATGCATGAAGCCTGCGTATAGCAGAGTTTCAGCACTGGGTGGCGTAAGACATGACTTTAGAGCCATTGGCGTACAACAGAGCTTCAACGCTATTCAGCGTACAACATAGCTCCAGAATAACCCGCGTAATACAGTATTTCCAGACTGCACCAATATAAAAAGGGTTGCTATATTGCCACTTTGGCGTAAAACCTATCTGCTTTTAATACAGCATGGAGTTGTACGAGGAATGCTTCGTATTCCTCAAATGAACCTGTCAGACAGTGCAATGAACCTGACTCCTGACAAAGAGTGTCGTACGACGATTGAGAGGACGGCTGTAATGATAATTCTACACAGAGCCCCAGACTGTCGCTTAGCGACTAATCCTTGACATAAGACATCGTTTACGCATTCAAGGAATATGCTGCCTATTTTACACAGAGCCCCAGACTGTCATCAAGCTCCTTAAGAAGTTTATTTCATCTAACAAATATGACTGGAATGAGAAGCTTGGCAAATGTATCTAGGTCTATCGTACGATAGTCCAAACCCTAACTGGCAGCACGCCATTCTCCTTGGTATACGAGAGTAAAGCATTCCTTCCCCTGGAAATCCAAATTCCCTCTCTCCGAGTGGCCTTCGCCAACCAGTTGACGGCTGAGGAAAACTATCGTCGGCAATTACAAGAGTTGGCATTCTCTTCGAATGACGAGTTCTATGATATCCTTCTATGCACCATCATGGGCAATACTAGAGGGGACAAGGCCTGCATAAAGACAACACGCATAAGTTTTAGCAAAGATTATAAAAGTGCACATTCTGCTATATCTGCTATATCTGGCACCCTCACAACAACCGGACGCATGGCTGATTGCCTCAAGATAGCTAAGTCTACGCACATATTCTAGATGAGTTTCTTCCATGCAGCAAAGCTATGAGATAATTTTGTGCACATATTCTAGATGATCCCTCATCCATGTAGCAGAATAATATGAAAAGTCTGTGTATGTTCTAAACGAGGTCTCATCTATATGACAAAGCTGTGTAAAAAATCTTTGCATGTTCCTGACGGTCTACCATCCATGTGACAAGACTGTACACTAGCATCAGGGGGCCAAGGGTCCATAACATTGTAGAATAAGGGCCGAGCCACGGTGGGAGCACTAGCATCTGGGGGACCCCGTGTCCGCTTTGCTCTTTTCAGACACCTCAGAAAGAAGAACGAGGGCCTTTGTGTCATGCCCCAGTCCTAAAATACCGAGGGACTAGCCACATGGCAATGGCCAGCAGCACAACTTCAATAGGCAATCCCATTTTAATGGACCCGTTAGAGTGCACTTAACCTATAATAAATATAAATACAGTCTACAACATCTATCATAGTATAATTCTAATCTCATCCACAGAAAGTAAACACAAGTCAATATGATAAACCAATCAAGATAATAGATGAAGAAAATAGTCCATCAATAAGTCCAAGTAAATAGTGTCTCGGGAAACAACCCGACACAATAAATGAAATAGAATATCACCAATACATATGTCCATTAGTCTAGATATGAAATAACAATAAGCATAGATAACTGAGTAAATAACGAAATACTCAAAAGAAATCCTCTGGCACAACCTCATCCTCAGGTGCCAGTACTGCTCCAGCATCAGCTCGTGTCCCGTATATCTTGGGGTAATCCTCCTCTACTGTACCTGGGGACATAATCCAGATTCAGGTCCTTAGGGGACATAGCAAGGTACAAGAAACACTCAAGTCAAATAAAATACAGTAAATAAAAATAGATCCTCAGGGCAAGCTATGTAACCAGCTATGTAAAATACAAATGAGAGCAACACTAGTACTCAGGCTGAGACCACTACAAGCTCTGTGTCGGGGAGCCCGTAGCGGCAAGAATATCACGTAATGGGCCAAACTCTAGTACAGAGACTAAAGCACCTCCAGTAGTAAAGTATATATAAATAAATATAATCAGCCTGTAGCATGTGTGTCTTTCCCCATCCAATGTAACCTCACATATCATGTCCAGAATGTCTCATGTCCATAACATGCAAGATCATGACCTCTATCTAGTATAGCGAGTCATAATGATATCTAAGTATATGCAAGTCTCATATCACGAATCCGGTAAGCATGTAAAGAATCAACATGAATAACTCAGGAAAGATTATGTCACATAAATAGTGTTAAGTATCCTATGGTATGACGTACTTGGTAAAGCAAGTACGTAAAAGTATAGGATCGTTGTATCAACTCTCTAAGTGACATTACACGACACCGTGTATGGCATCGACAGCCGAATCTTGTTCGGAAGCTAAGTAATATCTCACGGTCTTAACAGATACATCACAAAAGTATATATATAAAGAACACAAGCAATTAATATCACAGGAACTACTACAAATTTGTAAGGTACACTTGCTTGGGTTTTGAGCTTCGTCAGTTTCTCCAATTTAAAGAGAATCTCCAAGTACACCTCCGGATGCTGAAACAAACATCATCATTGCTCTCAAAAAACTTAAAATAGCTAATATTGACTACCCACAAGTCCAATTTGGACACCGGAGCAGAATTGACAGTTTTTGGTTAAAGCGGGGTCCATATATGGCCTACTTCACACCAAAAAATATGCTTGAGATAAAGTTCTCCAAATTTATCAAACTTAGTATCTACGAGTCCAGAACGATGATACGAACCCAACGAAACATTCAGAACTAGATTCAGATGAGCCGATCACAAAATTACCCGTCAAGTAGAACCGTGGGACCCACGAAACGGTATTTCGTCAACATTATCAGAATCGAACCAAACTTGGGTCACAGGACCAGCATAATACTGTGAATCCGATGACACAAGTTTTGTTACAAAATAACAAGCACACACAAAATTATGATGAGTGTTAGAACAGATTAAAACGGTGCACGTACATCCAAATCAACTTTTGTAAAATCTTACACATCCGTATTGAAGATATGCGCCTTTCTGTGCAATTCGTACACAATAAAGTCACCTCATTTAGCGGGACATACCCTATTTCAGGAAAAGTATGCATTCTGCTACATCTGCTACATCCGACACCCTCACAACGATTGGACGCAGGACGGAGTGCCTCAAGATAGCTAAGTCTATGCGCAGTTCTAGATGAGTTTCATCCATGCAGCAAAGTTATAAGAAAAGTCTACGCACATGTTCTAGATGATCCCTCTTCCATGCAGCGGAACAATGTGGAAAGTCTGCACATGTTCTAAAGGAGGTCTTGTCCATACGACAAAGTTGTGTAAAAAGTCTTTGCTTGTTCCTGACGGTCTACCGTATATGCGACAAGACTGTGCACTAGCATTAGGGGCCAAAGGTCAATAATATTATAGAACAAGGGCCGAGACACAGTGGGAGCATTAGCATCAGGGGGCCCCGTGTCCACTTTTCCCTTGTTTAGGCACCTCAGAAAGAAGAACAAGGGCCTTCGACATTCCTTTCTTGTATGCAGAAAAATAAGCTCTGTCTCCTCCCCGAGTGGCCTATTTATAGACCTAGGGTCATATGAGACGATCGAGAAAATAAACCAGGCAGTTAAGAGGAAAAATCTCAAAACTCGATCCCTAAACGGGTGTTGGGATGAGATGCCTAAATTCTCGGGATTTATATTAATCCCAAGTCAAACAGACGCCTAAAAAAACTGCATGGGCACTTCTAATGGATCTTTTATTTAATAAAGATTTGACAGCCTGGCAAGACTTGCATTTGTGACTGCGAGTTCAAGCGACATCGGGACCATGCGGCAAGAAGCTTATGTGACACCAAGCCCTTTCATCCATGCTTCCTTTTCAAAGTGTTCCAAACTTGTCCAAGTCTGAAAACTTTAAACAGGGTCTTGTAGAAGCATGGAAAAATTTGAATCCATGCGCTCATACTACAAACGACATATACAAAAAAAATTTAAGGCATCTATGCAATATGTAGCTCATGCTACACCAATTCTAGACCGCACCTACGCAACCCAGGCAGCAGGACTGAAAGCATGCGGCAGAGAGCCTAGTCACATACAAATTTGCCACATGGTGTCCCTTTTGTCATTCATATCATTAATGGCGTCGACTGATATTTATGGCTCTAAATGCCTCGTATTTAATGCAGACGGCGGATGTCAGTGCTTACGTTAACGTTATCATTACTCCTGTCAGAAATATATGTACAATGCCATATATTTCTGACACAACAAAGCCTCACGCAATATCTTCTCCATGTGACATAGCCTCCATGCAAAACAATCCTTTTACGAAAGAAACTTCATGCGGCAGTGCTCCTAGGAGTCTTCCTGTGACAGGATTATTTTTTAAGAAACTAATACGGGCCACGTATCAGGTTGACCAAGTCACGCATACATACAAATTTAAATAGCCCAGATTACGTGGATATAATCCAGGATTTTAGCAGCCATCCATTCTAATTAATTCCAATTAGAAATTCGACTGTGATATGTGTCACTACCACATTTCCAGATAAAAGCATTTGTGTAATTTCACTATTTTGAATAATTATGTTCTTAATTAATCTGCTGAGTTTTTTAAAACTATTTATATGTTGTAAGTGATATTTGGTTTTAGGTCAAACCCTAGAACGCATTAGGACAAACCCTAATGACTAAACCCTAATTTGAAAACCCAATTCTAGTGAAACCCTAGAATTCTAATTTTAGGGTGGAACCTCAAACCCTAGAAGGCCTAAACCTGAGTTATTTGAGTTTTGCATGACCTAACCTGGGGGTTTAACCTAAAACTATACATTAGAAACCCTAACCTAGTTTTAATATAAAAGGGAACCCTTTTTTCCTTCATGAAGAGAGAAACCCTAGCCTCCATTAGAAAAGCCTTTTTTCCCCACCCCAAAACTCAGAAGCAAACCCTAGGGATTCCATTTTTCCTCTTTCAAAGCAAGGAGAACAAAGAGCTTGGTCAAGAATACTTGGAGAAGGAGAACCTCCATTGAAGAAACTATCTCCCTAGGTAAAACCCTATTTTAATTCAATTTTATTTCTGTTTTTCTGTTGTTAATGCCCATTAGGAAACCCCCTATTGTGTAGATCTCGATTTCTAGGGATTCTACATGAGGACCTAGGAGATCTAGGGTTTTGGATGACCTACGTTTGGTTTTCCCTAATTTCATGAACCCTAACCCTAGGGGGTTTACATGTAGACAGATTTCCTCATTTTAATATAGATATGATTTCGATTTAGGATTTTAGTTTTGGGTTTTTCATGGATCTTAATGGGAAACCCAATTTTAGCCCCCTAGGTGTTTGTAGAAATGCCTTTAAGGTTTTACCTATCCGATGTATTCGTATTTCTGTATATTTTTGACATATAAATCAATATACATAAATATAATTGTGTTGTAAATGGGTTGTGTGCTATTGTGTGTACATGGGTGGGTAGAGAGTGTGTGCAGTCGGGTTTAACTGTGCACTATTCTGTGTGTTTGGGAAACTTTACTGTGCAGTCGGGTTGAGATGTGAAGAATCTGTATTGTGGCAGTGTAGGAATTAAGTTTCCTGTGTGGGTGTTTGTACACCTGTGTTGTGTACATGAGTCCCAGTGTGTTAGGTATCTGTGTGCAGGATGTGTATCAGTGTCGAGTTTGGGGTTATGCCTATGTTTGTAGGTATTAAGTTCCAGTTTGTGTGTATCCCTAAGAATAACTGTGAATAGCTACCCGAGTGTGTGTGTGTACTAGCACTGTGTGTGTGTGTCTCTGTTATTGAGAATGAATCCCTGTGTGCAGTATGTGTAGTGATAAAAATATTGTTGGGCTAGTAATTAGTATATCAATAATTACTTGTGTGTATCCAGGTCAATATTTCCTCACTGTGTGTAGCTGAGTATATCGTGTGTTATCAGTTAGGTGAGGAGATCAGTGTATGTATGAGGTATTATGTGCAGTGAGAAAACTGTGTCTGTGTGTAGCTGTGAAATAGATGTGCCAGTGTGCCTGTGTACCAATGTCAATACCTGCATATATGTGTATTAATTCTGTAGGTGTGTGAGTGAGTGAAATTCCCAGGTTCCTGTGTTTAGAATGCTGTGTGTATCATAGAACCTAGTGTATCCAGTGTGAGCACGCCTGTGTAAATATCTGTGTATCTGTGTCCTTTTGCCAGTGTGAGTTAAAACCTGTGTCTCAGTTAGAAGTAACTGTGTGTTCAGTGTATTCAAAACCTGTGTATGTATCTTAGAACCCATAACTTGTGTGTATTAGTTAGATACCTGTGTCCAGAGATCACTGTGTAGATACCTATGTGTGTACTTGTATCAGTATCTGAGGTTTACTGTGTGTGAGCAGTGTGTGTGAAAGTGTGTGGCAGTATTGTACCTATGTATCAGTATCCAGATATCTGTGAGTGTGTCTGAAGGGTGTGTGCACCTGTGTGTGAGAGTAGCTCAGTCTGTCTGTGTGTGTGTGTGAGTGATTTCCCAGGTTCAGTATATTCTGAGAGTGCTTCAGTGAGTGAGTGAGGGAGCAGTGGGTACCAGTGTGTGTTTACCTGAGTGTTAATATGTAGCTGTGTGTGTGTGTGAGAGAGACAGAGAGAGAAACCAGTGTGAGAATGCAGTGTGTTAGCTGTGTGTAGTAGTGTGTGTGTCTCATAAATCCCCAGGTCAGTGTAACTAGTGTATTAATAACTAGTATTCCCTGTGTGTGCTGTGCAGTGAATTAGGTATCAGTTAGATTGTGTAGTGTAGGTGTGTAGTCTCAGTAAGTGATGGGGTTAGTATCTCAGTATCAGTAGGATCCCTGGGTGTAGTGTATCAGAGTATTGTAGGTGAGCTGAGTTATTTAAGTATTGGTTTGGGTTAAGTATAGGTTTTGAGGTATTAAGGTAAGGGGTTATTTGAGTATTGGTTAAGGAATTAAGTATATATTATATCTCTATGACACGTAGTGTAAGGTATTATCTAAATAGTCTAGATTGGCTAGGTAATTACTATTATAGCCAGAATACCTTAGTACAACCTAGCAAAACCTGGTATAACCAAGTATTAACCCAAGTTAACCTAGTATTGACCCGTAAACCTACCTAAAGGCCTCACATTTAATTAGTTAATCATGCTCATTCCTTTAATTCATTATTTTGATATTGAATTTCCATAAATAGGTCATTGTGATCCCACTTTGGACATCAATCCTCACACCTTGCTCAGGACCACAGGCGAGTACATTCTTTGACAGTTTTCATTGTTGATTATTTCTATAATTCAGTTGTATTACATACTTGATTCTGACACTATGGATACACGGGTTAGCACCCTAGATCCTCATCATGAGGAGTCGTGATTGGAATCCATCGTGCTAGCTGGGGGATGGGGAATTATTAGTAGATTATGTGATCATATCCAAACATTTACACGCATCATAGCTCACCCCACTTCTCACGTAGGGTACGGCCTGACCATTTACATGCATCATAGCTGTTATATATGATTAGCCTGACCACTACATGCATCATAGCTAACCATATGGTTAGCCTGACCTACAAGAATCATAGCTAATCATATATAACCAGCCTGAACTAGTCCCAAGCCGATCACATAATAAACTGATATTTCAAACACTTAGCTAGATGTCTATTCTTTATTCAGTTTCACTTGTTCTAGCATTCATTGTTTACTGTTCATTGCTAGATGCTCTATTGCCTATTTCTTTTCTCCAGTACTTTACACTTCCAGCATTTATTCTCATCATGTATTTCTTACACTGTTTATAGTTTTTGTTAATTTAATAAAACTGTTGTTAGTGCTTGTGCTTTGCTCCAATCCTGACTGGATAATATTTTTCAGAGGACCTGGAGAACTTGTGCCCCACTCATTACGGCCCAGGTTCAGAGGGAGATTTCACTCCGAAAATTCCAGAGGAGTTGCCTATCCTAGAGGAGATCTTACCTGCCAATACTTAGATTACTTTTTCTGTATTTATTGTTTCAGACTGAGACTGAGTTGTATTTATTATTTTGTGACTTTGTGAGGTGATCTAGACCCAGGACTTGTGTTGCACTTTTGTGATTGGTTTATATAGAACTCTTTTCCATTCTCTTTGTGCCATTATTTCTTATAGCTTGTGATTGAGTATATTTATAGAAGTGTGGATTATTATCATTGTCCTCCGTACGGAGTTGAGACGATTGACAGGATATATGTTGTGTTGAGACCTAGACAGCGTTCTACCGCCGATGCTGCGGTGTAGGCTGGACGTACCCACGACTCATGCCCAAATTTCTGGTGTGGGTCGTGACACATTTTTAGTGGTGGCCCATGCAGGTCTAGTCCTAGATTCGCATTAGAGCGATATCGTAGTGGTGCTCGCTTAGAGTATTACTACGAGCTTGTTTTAGGAAATAGGAATTAGGCCGAGGATATGCTCAATCATAATTAGGAATTTTTGATTCTTATAATACTACTCTTAATGATTTTTCCTTTAGAAATTTACTGTCCTTCCTTGATGATATCGTGTCTATTGCCTTAATTAAAATTCTTCGATCTGTCTTCAGGATGCCACCGAGGACCAGATCCCGGAGAACCGGAGCAGCAGAGTCAGAGAGGTCTGCCACCTATCGCCTTGCTGGACAGACATCCGCAGCACCTCCTACATCTTCAGTACATGTGGGAGTGTCTGCAGCATTTGGGGGTCCTCCACCACCTATTCAGAGGGTCCCCATAGCTATGACGGCGCCTCCACCACCACCACCACCACCACCACCAGTTCAGCATCCAGGAGGTATACCCGTCGATGGAGCACAGATGTTCGCTTTGATTCAGGGCATGGTCGATGCCCAGAGGACGTCGGCAGAGGCCCAGAGGGTGCAGGATGAGGCACACCAGGCCCAGACAGAGATGATGAGGGTGAACATGGAGAATGCTCATCAGGTGGCTCTCCAGGCTGTGGAGAGAGTCACTCAGCAGCAGCAGCGTCCTGATCAGCACCACCAGAGGCTGGACACCATTGTGGATTTCAAGAGGATGATGCCTCGGGAGTTCAAGAGGACAGAAGGGATACTCTACGCCGATAATTGGCTAGAGGACATCGAGAGGAACTTGTGCTTGGCGCAGCTTCCGGAGGCTCTTCAGATCGAGGCCGCCGGCAGCCAGATGTTCGACATCGCCTTGACGTGGTTTCGCACAGAGCCGAGACTCCTTGACAGGGGACTCACTTGGGAAGCTTTCAAGGAGCTCTTCAAGGAGAAGTTCTTTCCTGATGTTGCCTTGGGAGCTTTGGAGAGTCAGTTCCATGACTTAGCCCAGGGGAGCTCGTTCGTCGATGAGTATGCCGCAGAGTTTTGCCGCCTGAGTTACTTCGCGCCATCGATGATTAGAGATCCGGGGGATAGGGCCCAGAAATTCAGAAAGGGGATGGCAAGGGAGATCATGTCTCGCACGTTGGGACGTCGTACAGCTACTTACGAGGGCATATTGATGGATGCCCAGATAGCCGAGGACGACTTGGACCTCAGGCCCAAGAGGGGACGCGATGGTTCAGGAGGAGCAAACAGTAGTGCGGGACCGGGCAAGCGTCCACACTATCAGCAGCAGCAGAGGCCCTTTCAGCAGCAGCAATAGCAGCACCAGACACCAGCACGAAGACAGGTCCAGCAGCAGCAACAGAGGCAGACTCAGCCCGCCATCCAGTGTGCGTACTGCAGGAAGACAGGCCATACTAGAGAGATCTGCAGGAAGAGATTGGGCTCATGTCTGTCCTGCGGATCGATGACACACCAGCTGAGGGATTGCCCTACCATTCGTCCATGTCAGGATGGAGCAGCCGCCCAGAGAGGACCAG
Source organism: Iris macrosiphon (assembly GCA_036927795.1). Lineage (NCBI taxonomy): Eukaryota > Viridiplantae > Streptophyta > Magnoliopsida > Asparagales > Iridaceae > Iris > Iris macrosiphon. The sequence continues at coordinate 76,237,574 of JAYESA010000017.1, read as the reverse complement.
ACAGGGTACCTGCCGTACCAGGAGGCCAACAACAGAGGGCACCACTTCCACTGCAACATCAAAAGTTTGCCCAGCACCAGCAGCAGAGAGGTGTACCCCAGGGGCGAGCGTACGCCATGGCAGTCGAGGAGATCGAGCCAGCAGGAGACTTGATCACAGGTTCGGTTCTTCTCGATTATATTCCCGTATTTACCTTATTCGACTCTGGCGCTTCCCATAGTTTTGTGTCTGTATCTTATGCACTTCGACATCATTTAGACACAGAACCATTAGCTAGGACTTGCAAGATCATGACTGGTGGAGGTATTATCCTAGTCCGTGATCACTGCAAGGACCGGAGAGTGTCAGTAGGAGGCCGAGAGTTGAGCGTGAGCTTACTCGTTATGCCACTTCCGGGGTATGATATTGTACTCGGAATGGACTGGTTGAGTAGGCATCATGCTACTATAGATTGTTATAGAGGCAAAGTATTATTTAGACCACCAGGAGAGCCGGAGTTTGAGGTCGTCAGAGGAGCAGCGAAACAGAGGAAGAGCATATTTTACGGAGCCATGGCGGAAGAAGAGGAGCTGCCACATCCTCTGATAGCGAAGTTTCTGGATGTATTTCCAGAGGAGTTGCCAGGCTTGCCACCAGACTGGGATATTGAATTCTCTATAGACTTGGTTCCAGGAGCGGAGCCCATTTCAAACATGTCTATAGAGTCAACAACAGCGAGCTGGAAGAACTGAAGAAGCAAGTCGAGGAGCTGCAGGACAAAGGCTTCATCAAATCCAGTTCATCACCGTAGGGAGCTCCGGTATTGTTCGTACCGAAGAAGGATGGCACGATGCGCATGTGCATTGATTATAGAGCTTTGAACAATATCACTATCAAGAACAAGTACCCGCTGCCGAGGATAGATGATCTTTTCGATCAGTTGAGCGGGGCGAGGGTGTTTTTAAAGATAGATTTAAGGTCAGGCTATCACTAGGTGAAGGTGAAGAGAGAAGACACGCCAATGACAGCCTTTCGGACCAGATACGGCCAGTTTGAGTTCATGGTGATGCCATTTGGTTTAACCAATGCACCGACAGTATTCATGAACCTGATGAATAAGGTGTTCCACCAGTACCTTGACAAGTTCGTAGTGGTGTTCATCGACGATATTCTTGTATATTCCAAGACCCCGGAGGATCACGAAGAGCGCCTGAGGTTGGTCTTAGAGACTCTCAGGAGGGAGAAGCTGTACGGGAAACTCTCTAAGTGTGAATTCTTTCTTGACAAGGTTGAATTTCTTGGACATGTGGTATCGGGTGACGGAATCTCGGTTAACCCACAGAAGATCGAGGCAGTGAAGTCGTGGGCTACCCCTAGTTCGGTAGCTGAGATCAGGAGTTTTCTCGGGCTAGCAGGGTACTACAGGAGGTTTGTACAAGACTTCTCCAGGATTACAACGCCGATGACCAGACTGACTAGGAAGGATGTGGATTTTGTCTGGACGGAGGATTGCCAGGCCGTATTTGATGAGCTGAAGAAGAGGTTGACGACAGCTCCAATTTTGACGCTGCCAGCAGGGACAGGTGGTTTTACCATCTACAGTGATGCTTCAGGTAAGAGTCTGGGATGTGTTCTTCAGTAGCACAGGAAGGTAATTGCCTATGCTTCCAGGCAGTTACGCCCTCATGAAGAGAACTACCCCACCCACGATTTGGAGTTGGCAGCTGTTATCTTCGCTCTAAAGCTGTGAAAACATTACCTGTATGGAGAGCGTGTGGAGATATTCACAGACCATAAGAGCTTGAAGTACGTGTTCACACAGAAGGAACTAAACATGAGGCAGAGGAGGTGGTTGGAGTTGATGAAGGACTTTGACATCTCATTGCAGTACCACCCAGGGAAGGCCAACGTAGTCGTCGATGCCTTGAGCAGGTATTCGATGGCGATGTACTTGACGACAGATAGACATTTGTTGGCTGATTTGGAGAGCTTGGAGATTGAGGTGTTAGTTCCCGGTACTGAGATTCATATGTGGGGATTACAGGTACAGTCCGAGCTGATGGACAGGATCAGAGCTGCGCAGTATGATGATGAGGCTTTGAGGAGTATCAGAGCACATGTTCGGGCAGGATTGTCGGACGACTTTACTATCGCAGAGGATGGTTCCTTACGACACGGCACGAGGATATGTGTGCCGAGCGGGGAGCTGCACGAGGAGGTTTTGCAGGAGGCACACCGCTCTCAGTACTCGATGTATCCCGGTGCCAACAAGATGTATCGAGACTTGAGGGAACACGTATGGTGGTATGGAGTGAAGCGCGAGGTAGCACGCTTCGTATGCCGGTGTCTAGTGTGCCAGCAGGTAAAGGCAGACCGGCAGAGGCCAGGTGGGTTGCTTCAACCTTTACCGATCCCAGAGTGGAAATGGGAGCACGTGACCATGGATTTCATTTCAGGGCTTCCACGTTCTCCAGGAGGGAAGGATGTGATTTGGGTCATCGTGGACAGATTGACCAAATTATCCCATTTCTTACCTTTCAAGGTGGGCATGTCGACAGAGAGGCTAGCAGAGATGTACGTACGACAGATCGTTAGGCTTCATAGAGTTTCTGTGAGCATCGTCTCGGATCGGGATAGCCGTTTCACTTTTCACTTCTGGAGGAGTCTGTAGGCTAGCTTAGGTACTCAGCTCAAGTTCAGTACCGCATACCACCCCCAGACAGACGGGCAGTCTGAAAGGACTATTCAGACTCTCGAGGATATGCTACGCACTTGCGTTCTAGATCTCGGAGGTTCTTGGGAGGATCATCTGCACCTGGTAGAGTTCACTTACAACAACAGCTACCAGGCCAGCATCGAGATGTCACCATTTGAGGCTCTTTATGGACGGAGGTGTCGTACACCGTTATCTTGGGATGACGTTGGAGAGAGAGCCTTGCTAGGACCAGAAATGGTCGTGGATGCAGCAGAAAAGGTGAAACTCATCAGAGACAGACTGCGAGTGGCGCAGGACAGACAACGACATTGGGCCGACAGCCACCGTAGACCCCTTGAGTTCCAGGTATAGATCGTTATTTTTTTGGCTTGTGTTGTTTGTTTAGATTGCGTATTGAGACTGTTTTGTTTAGGTTGGCGATCTAGTATTCCTATGGATTTCTCCGACGCGTGGCACGATTCATTTTGGTCGAGGCGGGAAGCTTAGCCCTCGCTACATCGGACCCTTTGGTATTCTTGCGAGGATAGGTGCAGTAGCGTATAGACTGGACTTGCCACCTGCATTAGAGGGAGTGCATGATGTGTTCCACGTATCACAGCTGAGACGGTACGTGGCAGACCCTAGTCACGTACTTGATCACTATGAGATTGAGGTTGGTCCGACGCTCAGCTACCCCGAGCAGCCCATAGAGATCTTGGATCGCAGAGAGAAGGTGTTGCGGAACCAAACTATTCCTTTGGTTCGTGTTGCATGGAGACATCACTCTCCAGGGGAGTCGACCTGGGAGAGAGAGGACGAAATGCGCGAGCAATACCCGTACCTCTTCTAGATTTGAGGTATATTTCCTTTTCTGATTTCAATCTTGTTCTAGTTCAGTCCAATTTCGAGGACAAAATTTCTTTTAGGAGGGTAGACTTGTCACTACCATATTTTCAGATAAGGGCATTTGTGTAATTTCACTATTTTGAATAATTATGTGTTTAATTAATTTGCTGAGTTTTTTAAAACTATTTATATGTTGTAAGTGATATTTGGTTTTAGGTCAAACCCTAGAACGCATTAGGACAAACCCTAATGACTAAACCCTAATTTGAAAACCCAATTCTAGTAAAACCCTAGAATTCTAATTTTAGGGTGGAACCTCAAACCCTAGAAGGCCTAAACCTGAGTTATTTGAGTTCTGCATGACCTAACCTGGGGTTTAACCTAAAACTATGCATTAGAAACCCTAACCTAGTTTTAATATAAAAGGGAACCCTTTTTTCCTTCATGAAGAGAGAAACCCTAGCCTCCATTAGAAAAGCCTTTTTCCTCCACCCCAAAACTCAGAAGCAAACCCTAGGGATTCTATTTTTCCTCTTTCAAAACAAGGAGAACAAGGAGCTTGGGTCAAGAATACTTGGAGAAGGAGAACCTCCATTGAAGAAACCATCTCCCTAGGTAAAACCCTATTTTAATTCAATTTTATTTCTGTTTTTCTGTTGTTAATGCCCATTAGGAAACCCCCTATTGTGTAGATCTCGATTTCTAGGGATTCTACATGAGGACCTAGGAGATCTAGGGTTTTGGGTGACCTACGTTTGGTTTTCCCCAATTTCATGAACCCCAACCCTAGGGGGTTTACATGTAGACAGATTTTCTCATTTTCGTATAGATATGATTTCGATTTAGGATTTTAGTTTTGGGTTTTTCATGGATCTTAATGTGAAACCCGATTTCAGCCCCTAGGTGTTTGTAGAAATGCCTTTAAGGTTTTACCTATCCAATGTATTCGTATTTCTGCATATTTTTGACATATAAATCAATATACATAAATATAATTGTGTTGTAAATGGGTTGTGTGCTATTGTGTGTACATGGGTGGGCAGAGAGTGTGTGCAGTCAGGTTTAACTGTGCACTGATCTGTGTGTTTGGGAAACTTTACTGTGCAGTCGGGTTGAGATGTGAAGAATCTGTATTGTGGCAGTGTAGGAATTAAGTTTCCTGTGTGGGTGTTTGTACACCTGTGTTGTGTACTTGAGTCCCAGTGTGTTAGGTATCTGTGTGCATGATGTGTATCAATGTCGAGTTTGGGGTTATGCCTGTGTTTGTAGGTATTAAGTTCCAGTTTGTGTGTATCCCTAAGAATGACTGTAAATAGCTACCCGAGTTTGTGTGTGTGTACTAGCACTGTGTGTGTGTATCTCTGTTATTGAGAATGAATCCCTGTGTGCAGTATGTGTAGTGATAGAAATATTGTTGGGCTAGTAATTAGTATATCAGTAATTACTTGTGTGTATCCAGGTCAATATTTCCTCACTGTGTGTAGCTGAGTATATCGTGTGTTATCAGTTAGGTGAGGAGATCAGTGTGTGTGTGAGGTATTATGTGCAGTGAGAAAACTGTGTCTGTGTGTAGCTGTGAAATAGATGTGCCAGTGTGCCTGTGTACCAGTGTCAATACCTGCATGTGTGTGTATTAATTCTGTAGGTGTGTGAGTTAGTGAAATTCCCAGGTTCCTGTGTTTAGAATGCTGTGTGTATCATAGAACCTAGTGTATCCAGTGTGAGCACGCCTGTATAAATATCTGTGTATCTGTGTCCTTGTGCCAGTGTGAGTTAAAACCTGTGTCTCAGTTAGAAGTAACTGTGTGTTCAGTGTATTCAAAATCTGTGTATGTATCTTAGAACCCATAACTTGTGTGTATTAGTTAGATACCTGTGTCCAGAGATCACTGTGTAGATACCTATGTGTGTACTTGTATCAGTATCTGAGGTTTACTGTGTGTGAGCAGTGTGTGTAAAAGTGTGTGGCAGTGTTGTACCTATGTATCAGTATCCAGATATCTGTGAGTGTGTCTGAAGAGTGTGTGCACCTGTGTGTGAGAGTAGCTCAGTCTGTGTGTGTGTGTGTGTGAGTGATTTCCCAGGTTCAGTGTATTCTGAGAGTGCTTCAGTGAGTGAGTGAGGGAGCAGTGGGTACCAGTGTGTGTTTACCTGAGTGTTAATGTGTAGCTGTGTGTGTGTGAGAGAGAGACAGAGAGAGAGAGCAGTGTGAGAATGCAGTGTGTTAGCTGTGTGTACTAGTATGTGTGTCCCATAAATCCCCAGGTCAGTGTAACTAGTGTATTAATAACTAGTATTCCCTGTGTGTGCTGTGCAGTGAATTAGGTATCAGTTAGATTGTGTAGTGTAGGTGTGTAGTCTCAGTAAGTGATGGGGTTAGTATCTCAGTATCAGTAGGATCCTTGGGTGTAGTGTATCAGAGTATTGTAGGTGAGCTGAGTTATTTAAGTATTGGTTTGGGTTAAGTATAGGTTTTGAGGTATTAAGGTAAGGGGTTATTTGAGTATTGGTTAAGGAATTAAGTTTATATTATATCTCTATGACACGTAGTGTAAGGTATTATCTAAATAGTCTAGATTGGCTAGGTAATTACTATTATAGCCAGAATACCTTAGTACGACCTAGCAAAACCTGGTATAACCAAGTATTAACCCAAGTTAACCTAGTATTGACCTGTAAACCTACCTAAAGGCCTCACATTTAATTAGTTAATCATGCTCATTCCTTTAATTCATTATTTTGACATTGAATTTCCATAAATAGGTCATTGTGATCCCACTTTGGACATCAATCCTCACACCTTGCTCAGGACCACAGGCGAGTACATTCTCTGACAGTTTTCATTGTTGATTATTTCTATAATTCAGTTGTATTACATACTTGATTCCGACACTATGGATACACGGGTTAGCACCCTAGATCCCCATCATGAGGAGTCGTGATTGGAATCCATCGTGCTAGCTGGGGGATGGGGAATTATTAGTAGATTATGTGATCATATCCAAATATTTACACGCATCATAGCTCACCCCACTTCTCACGTCGGGTGCGGCCTGACCATTTACATGCATCATAGCTGTTATATATGATTAGCCTGACCACTACATGCATCATAGCTAACCGTATGGTTAGCCTGACCTACAAGAATCATAGCTAATCATATATAACCAGCCTGAACTAGTCCCAAGCCGATCACATAATAAACTGATATTTCAAACACTTAGTTAGATGTCTATTCTTTATTTTGTTTCACTTGTTCTAGCATTCACTGTTTACTGTTCATTGTTAGATGCTCTATTGCCTATTTCTTTTCTCTAGTACTTTACACTTCCAGCATTTATTCTTATCATGTATTTCTTACTCTGTTTATAGTTTTTGTCAATTTAATGAAACTGTTGTTAGTGCTTGTGCTTCGCTCCAATCCTGACTGGATAACATTTTTCAGAGGACCTGGAGAACTTGTGCCCCACTCATTACGGCCCAGGTTCAGAGGGAGATTTCACTCCGGAAATCCCAAAGGAGTTGCCTATCCTAGAGGAGATCTTACCTGCCAATACTTAGATTACTTTTTCTGTATTTATTGTTTCAGACTGAGACTGAGTTGTATTTATTATTTTGTGACTTTGTGTCACGACCCGCACCCGGTTTAGGGGCACGAGAGCGTGGGTACGTCCAGCCTACGCCGCAGCATCGGCGGTAGAACGCTGTCTAGGTCAAGTACTATCTAAACAATCTCACGCTAGTATCCAACTCCATAAGGAGACTTGGATATCATAAGATAAATCAAAAATACTCAATCACAACTACAGCACGATAGGAAAATGAAGAAATAAAAAAATACATCACAAGTCTAATGACACAATAATCATACCTGCAATCATTAACTTCCAATCCTCAAGTGTCGGAACCAGTCTACTAAGGTCACAGTCTGGAAAAATATTTTCCAGTCAGGAAGGAGCAAAGTACATCTCTAAATAGCAGTTCTATATAAATGACATAAACTATGTAGCAGTTCTAGATGGAAATATACCAGATGCATGTATAGGTACGAAAAATGTACAACGAAAGAAATACTGGAAATACTGTAAGTAACTGCAGGAAAAGAAACAATATGTCCATGAGCAAGAAACCTAAGACTAAGTGTGTGAGTACTAGCTTTGACATGTGATCGGCTTGGGAACAAGATCAGGCTGGTTACATGTGATTAGCTATGATTCACGAAGGTCAGGCTAACCATTGGTTGCATGTAGGGGTCAGGCTAATCACACGTAACAGCTATGAGGCACTGAGATGGTCAGGCCGCACCCGACGTGAGATGTGGGGTGAGCTATGATGCATGTAAAGTTGGGTATGATCACATATCTACACTAAAATACTCCCCACCCCCGACTGGTATAGTAGATCCAATCATGGTACGCTATGGCACTGGATTCCCAAGGAAGGTAGCAAATCTCCCCGGGAATCAGTGTCTGTACGTGCACAAGATAACAAGGAAAATAAGTCTTGTACAAGCTACACCATGAATAAGAAATAACATCTCATGACGAGATCCGTGTATACCAATCCGTGTAACCAATGTGTCAAGAACATGAATATTTACACTAGATACAGTGAACATAGGAGATATCATAAATTAGAAACTAATCAGAGAATGTACTCGCCTTGGGTCCTTAGCTGGTAATTATTGATGTCCTGTCCCAGCGTACCGTCTGGAGGAACCAACAGTCCTAAAAATATTTCAAATACAACATTGGCATCAGATGCTATACTATACACACAATCAAATACCTAACTCAGGGCTATGCCTGGCATGGGACTCAGTCCACTAGGGTCATCTAGTTAGACAGACATCTATAACACATTACACCTATTTAACTAACATTAACACCTACAATATTACTTGCACCAAAATAAATACATATACAATATATATATATACCATTTAATTTATGCATAATATATATATAGGTTGAACAATATAGTTACCATATATATAAATTTTATAACTATAAAAATATGCTAAGTAGGTTTACAAATACATAAATATACATATACCAATTTACATATATTTTATACAGGTAAAAATACCAAATTACATTTATATATACAAACCAATACAACATATATATATACATATACCAATACGAAAATATAAATCTACATACATATATATATTTACCAAAATACGTATTAAATTAATATGTATATTACCAATATATTTTTATACCAAAAATAAGAATTATACTATATACAAATTTTAGAATTTACGTAAAAGTTAATATATTTATATATCTACAGTAGAATTGGTCACCAGCCCCAAATAAACAATTTTGAACTAAGTTTTATTATTGGAACTATATTTTTAATAATAATATAAACCCCAAGATTTATTATATTTAACATAATCAAAAAACCTTTTAAATATAACTAAATAAACTAATTACATAAAATTAGCTAATTACATATACTAAACTAATTACATTTATTTACTACATTAATTACAAATTAACTAAACTAATTATAAGAAAATACTAAACTAATTAATTAATATTTACTAACTGGTTAATAAATAAATTCCTGATTAATAACTAATTACTGTTTATAAATAATTACTAATCTAATCATTAACTAAACTAATTTTATAATTAATCAAACTAATTACAGATTACTTAAACTAATTACATACTTATTACTTTAACTTAACTCTAATTTCAATTTACACAGAACTGAAGGGAGAAGGGAAAGAGGGAAGGGCTTACGGCGGGGTCTCGTCGGCGCGGGAGGGAGAATCTCGCCGGGGCAGAGCGTCGGCGGTGGAGTCTCGCCGGGCAGGGCGGTCGAACTCGGCGATCGTCTCGGGCGGCGGCAGCGGTCCTCGACGACGACTGGATCTAAGCCAGATCGGCGGCGACGGTCGGCTGCTGGTGAGGAAAACGGCGGCGAAGCTCGGCTCGACGGAGCAGAGGCGGTGGCGGGATCTGCAGCGGCGGCGACGCTCGGCCCGAGGCGGCGCTCTGATCGAGGAGGCGGCGCTTGGATCGAGGGGGCAGGCGCTCTGCTCGAGGGGGCGACGGCTTCGAGGCGGCTGCGGCTGTGTCTGGTCGGCTTCAGCGGTGGAGATCTCGACGGATCTGGGCGGCCACGGCGATCGCCGGAGTTAGGTTAGGGTTAGGTTTAGGGTTCTGGGTGTGTCAGGGGGTCGTGTCCGGGTCTGCCGGACACAGGGATGATGCTCTGTGGGCGTGTCCGGGTGTTGGACACGGGGTGGGTGTTTGCTGTGGTGTGGGGGTTGTGTCCGGGTGTGTCGGACACGGAAATCAGGTTGTAAAGTTGTAACCGGACACAAGAAATAAATGGATACGGTGGGACACCCGGGGTCGGACCCGAGGCCATCACGGCTGACACGGTGATGCTGGACACACGGACACGAGCACACAAAAATGGTGGTGGCTTTGGCTTTGGGAATTGTGGGGGCTAGCTAATAATTAGGAGATTAGGGTTTCTTGGGAATTGTGAGAATGAGAACTTAAATAGGGAGAGAGGTGTGGGATAAAGGGTTGCGGGTTGGCCCAATAATGAATGGCCCAGAATTAATTAAACGGGTTTCTCACGTGGGGAAAAATGAGGGTGTGAAGGCTAGTTGATGGGAAATGGCAACTTGTAAAAAATAAAAATAAAGATTATAATTTCAGAAAATATTTTTTTTTTTTTTTAGGAAAGCTAGCTAATTTCCAATTAGCTACTAATTAATACATTTTGCAAAAATCTTAGAAGGTATGACATTTATTTATTTTCTATCCCAATAAATAAAAATTTATTTTATTTTATCAACTAGTCTTTTAAATAAATATTTAGTTAAAACAATAATTTTTATGATTCAAGCCAATAAATATTTGAAACTAGAAATATATATATATTATTATTTATGTACTTATTTTATAAGAAAGCGACATTTATGAAAAATGATTTTTTTTATACAAGATTATAAATTACCTTCTACAATCAAACATCGTTCAAAACCAAATAAAAATTTCAAGGAGAAATATTTTATAAAACTTGATATTTTAAAATAAATTAAAATCTAATTATTTTGGAAATTGGAAATCGGAGGTTACACTTTGTGAGGTCATCTAGACCCAGGACTTGTGTTGCACTTTTGTGATTGGTTTATATAGAACTCTTTTCCATTCTCTTCCTGTCATTATTTCTTATAGCTTGTGATTGAGTATATTTATAGAACTGTGGATTATTATCATTGTCCTCCGTACGGAGTTGAGACGATTGACAGGATATATGTTGTGTTGAGACCTAAACAGCGTTCTACCGCCGATGCTGTGGCGTAGGCTGGACGTACCCATGACTCATGCCCAAATTTCGGGTGCGGGTCGTGACAATATGCGTACACGATTGCAACCACCTACAATGAGGTAGCCCCAAAATTATGCACGCATAGACTGAAAGAAGTAACTTTTCTGCACGTGCGCGCGTATGGACTCTCATTACATATGCCTATAAATATAAGGGACATGCCCTTCCCACAGATATGTATAACAAGACGTATACAAGCATACTCAAGAAACCAGTTGCTATTTTTTGTGCCAGTAAGCCAGAGACCTTGCAACCCCCTTCGTCGGTCGACCACCAATGAAGTAAAGGAGTCAGCTACAGTACTCAATCTCTATCGTCACATTCCCCAGAATCAATTGTACTAAGATTTTCTTTTTCGGAATTCTTTATACCAATTTTTAGTTTTTATAAAAAAAGTGTATAGCATCAACTTTTTTGACCACTAGCAAATAAAGGTGCCGGCATGCGACTTCATTAAAATATTCTGACGACTCGCCCTTGGGTTACCACCAGGTGTCCCACAAACTATGTTGACGGATATATGCAGACACAATCTCCTCTCGGCAGCTAGATTTTGATTGGGAGCAGCCAAGATTAATTCTTGGTCGATATTGATTAGGAGTGTTAAAATTCCTAAGAAATTGGTAGCTAATATAGAATTTTTTGGGTTTAAGAGGCCTAACTCTGATGATAAGGGAAATTATCCCCAAAACAACAATATTACCAATCACAATGGAAACAAAAGAAAGAAGTCCCGAACTATTAATATAATAGTGATTACCTCTCAACCAAAGCAGAAAGGTCCAAACAACCTGAAACCAACTCAGGAGTACACCTTCAACTAAGAAGATATTGTTTAAATCTTCTATATTCTGATAAAAAGGATACAAGATCAAGTTTTATGATATCAGGCGACCTGGAGAGGCTGGTCGTACCACCGACTCTAAGTATTGTTGGTTCCATCAGTATATACATCATCTGACCAAAGATTACAACGTGCTGAAGAACAAGATTCAACAGCTAATAGACGAATTCTATCACGCTCTGATTCAACCAGAAGAAGGTCTCCAGTAACATGGTATCCTTAAAGTTTTGTAATTTTCCAACAATAGAAGTCCAAGACGGTGTCATCCCGTTACTTAAAGCACGGATGGAGGTCATTAATCTTCCACCAGCTAGCAATCAAGCATGGGAGTTGGTTCTACACACTACTCTATGTGGTGAGATAATGTGGGTTCATCTAGATATTTTCAAACAACTACAAGAGGAGACCGCTTCTTCTAATTCCAAGTTAAAGCAAAAGGGAAGAAGAGCAAGACATGGATTGTGGTACTTTCTGTCTCCCTTAATTTTTGATAAAGTACTATCCGGAGAAACTAGGTCCTGTAAGGCCTACTTACATACTTATGATTCATCCTAGAAGGATGCATCTCCTGCCCCTTCTGATCATGTTATTGCTCTTTCTCCTGAGGTGGGTCCTTCAAAACAAACAACAACAAATAAGGCTAAACAAAAAAGGTACGATTTGACAAGTGTTTCAAGAAGAATCCTCCTCATAGACTCGACAAGCAATATAACTTTGATATATTGGCACAGGTTGCAAATACACCATCCCAGCTATCTATATACGGACTTCTTTAGCTCTCCAAAGTGACTTCAGATGTTGTAAGTGAGATGTTTCTATACCGTCGACTTTTATCTGGCACAGATTAAGTAGCCAACTGAATTTTCTTTCGCTTGTCCCCATTACCATAATGTGATAGAGAATATTCTAAACATAATCTTCTCACATGTGGATATGTTATTAAAGAACAATCGTCATGATAGACCATTGTATTATACCGATTATAATGGAGCTTTCAAGATGGATCACATGCACATCGATCCTAGATTGTCGCTCAACATGATTCCTCAAAACCTGCAATAAACTTTGCAAATGCTGCTTGAAACCACAAATATCACCATCATGGGCTTCAATGCAGAAAGAAGCCATCCATTAGGAAATATTTGCCTTAAATGTCAACTTAGCGATCTCCGTTCCCACGCGACTTGCTACATTATCGACGTAGAGGTATCATACAACGGCTTGATGGGACAGCCATGGATACACAAATATGATTGTACTCTCTATTCTACACCAATGCTTCAATTATGTAGATAGCAAAGGGTTGTCCAACCGGAGTTTACTGATGCTAGTCCATTTAAGACATAGAAACCTATTATTTCGATTATGTGATGTACTAGCAATAGTACCCTAAAGAGGAGCCGAATAACAATGTTGATGATGAGTCTAAACCCAATTCAACTAAAGACGGTACTCTAGTGATATACTTCAAAGGACATGCCGACAAAAAAGAGTTTATTAAGGTAGATCTGGGCATGTCTACACTTGATGAGGGAGCGGAATATCCATTTATAGTGGATCTTGGTTGAGCTAACCTTATGAGGGAGCTGACTACCCTTTTGTAGTAGATCTCACTACCACATCTTGTGATGCAACACCTTTCATCATTGACCTTAGTAGAATAGGCTATTCCAATTCTGATCAACCATTTGTGGTAGACATTTATAAGACTACAGTCGATGCTGCCCTCGAGGAATACATTAATGCGCAGCTATATATGGACTCCCTCGACGATGTAATTCCTATAGAGGAGTTATTGTATTTTTAAATAAGGGGAACCTGTTAAACTACTCTGGTGTTGATACTAGGTTTAGGCAGGTATGTTTACCTTGTATTCCTATAAGTCCTTATATATGCCAGTGTCAGATGACTTGTAGACATGTGTACTATGTCTCCCACATAAGGACTATTATTTCCTTATTCTAACAAGGAAGAAAGGATAAAAGCTTATCAACTTCGGCATGGACGACCCTCGTAGTGCGTTATCTAGACAACCATAAAAAAGATACAGACATGATACATCTTTCATGCTATCGTCAACTAGCCAAAAAAATTATTCAAAAGATGGACTACGACTTGATAATTGATAAGGGACTTAATTTTGGAGAAGGGCGATGCATATTGTTATGTAACTTTGTTCCGAAAGGCAAACCTGAAACTTACTACCAGCATACATATAGTGGTCTAGGTTATGTCTATCCTCCTCCAACTCTTGAAAGTCAGAAGCAAATGATGAAACTATTTACATTCTTCAGAGTCCTCTAAATGTGATTCCGATATAATTATTGGAGAAATCTTTAGGCAAGCATTGTCTATGAAAATGGTGTTAATTGACCAAGCCATTGAAGAATATGACAAAGTATTGGAACGTTAAAATTCGATGCTTAGGCTCAAAAGTGGGAGCTATGGTTGGAATGGCTAGAGCCACCTACTAAAGACAAAATTATCCAAGTTGATATTGGAGATGAGTCATCTTCCAAACCAATCTTCATCAACAAGAGTCTTTATAAAGAAGAAAAGCAATCTTTTATTGAGCTTTTAAGAGAATACATCAATGTCTTCGGCTAGAGTTATGAAGACATGCCTGGTCTGAATGCCCAGATAGCAATGTTTAGGTTGAATATTTTTACAAATGCTAAGCCAATCAAGCAACAACAATGACAGTTTTGTCTAGACAATTATTTGGAATAATGGACCTATGTAACCAAATGAGGTTTTAAAGTTTTATTGATATGATGAACTCACTAATACACCATCCTAGACTTGTATAAACCTATAGGATTGACTTGAGTTGTAAAATTGGTATTTTTTAAAAATTTTGTAATAATTAAAACTTTTAAAAATCGATGAAAAAAAAATTAAAATTACTTTAGGAAGTATAAGACAAAAATATTTCCTTACTGGGGTGTGTTTGTGTGTGTGTGTGTATATATATATATATATATGAGAGAGAGAGAGAGAGTAGATTTCTCTAAAACTAGCCGGGTGGATTCATATTAGGAAACCAACCTATGTTACAACTATTAGATTTGGATTATAATCATGAGATTAAAAGGTGAGAAAATCTACTTCAAAGATAGAAAAACTACTTAAAAGATAGAAAATCTACTTAAAAGGTGATAAAGTCTACTTAAAAGATAGATGACATGAGTACGTGGGTACGTCCAGCCTACGCCGCAAAATCGGCGGTAAAACGATGTCTAAATCAACAATACTATCTAATCATCTCACATAATATATATAAGGTACCTGTCAAGATATCTTAACTCTCAGATGGAGGACAATATGATAATATAATAATGATAAATAATACTCAATAACAATAACAAACTAGATGAAGATATGTCATGATATAGAATAAAAGAAAAGAAATAAAGTCACAATACATCACAAGTCCAAGTCTGATCTCAACACAAGACATCAAATAATAATACAATGCCAAATTCTAACTAACATATACAATATCATGAATGAACTTATTATGCCTCATCAACTGCTGGTAGTAACTCAACCGGCTCTACGGGTGATAACTCAACTAGCTCGCCATCCTGTGGGCCGTAGTGCATAGGACACCAGTCCTCTAATGAATCATCTAAAAAATATATCCAGTCAGGATTGGAGTAAATTACAACCAAAATAGAAGTTCCAATAATTGACAAAAACTATAAAACCGCAAAAGCAATAAAAATAAATGATGGAAGTAACTGAACTAGCATATATCACAAGAAAGAGCATCATGATAAATAATAGCAAGAACTAAGAACAATATGATGAGGAACAATAATAAAATTAACTGGAATAAAAAAATAATGTATATAAATATGCCTTAAAATATTAGTAATATAATATGATTGGCTTGGGCCTAATGCGGACTATATATAAATGGTGAGCTAGCGTGATCATGCATGAGTTGCATGATCTGCTAACTATCACGGCCTACACTAAATCATGGGTTATAAGGTATGATCACATATCGACTAATACCTCCCCAACCCCCGACTAGTACACGGATCCAAATCACGACATGTTATAACATGTATATCATACTGCACGGTATATAATATCATGCACTATGATCACGGTCTATATAATCAATAAGATATCACGCCAATCACTAAGTAGTTACGAAGCACGACACGAAGATCACTGAGTAACCACGATAATAATATCTCATGACCAAGATTCACGTATACCAATCCATAAAACCATCGGGTCAAGAATCAAATATCTTAATACTAAATACATGAAACTTAGAGGCTATCAAATAAGAAAACTATCAGAGAATGTACTCGCCTGTGGTCCTGAGCAAATGGTATATCTCGTTGTCCAATCTAGTGTCACAATCACCTAAATATGAATATCATGTCAATGGATGTGAAGAGGTGATAAATAAGCTAAAATATACTGAAATATGATTTTCTAGGCCAAAACTAGGTCATACTAGTCAAACTAGGTCCATTTAGGCTAATACCTGGATTCTAGGTCCATATCTAGCTTATAGGTTGATTACAAGTCTAAACTACTATATACTAGGTGTTACTAGGTTGTGGTTAGGTTTCTTGGTCAATACCTTGAAGGTTATTATCTATACTTGCTAATGATACTAAGTAATATATAGTATATTACCTAAGTATATAAGTTATCTTATACTAGGTGTATTACCTTAGTGTTTACTAATACCTTAACTATCTTAGTATAACCCATTACCTAGATATATATGACCACTACCCAATACCTTATATATATTCCTAGACTTATAATTCTTACTCCGCAACAAGATACTCTAGTACCCCATTTACTCTCATAACTTGAACCTTACTCTCACACAATACCACTCCCAACCTTATCATGTCCCCACTGTACACAAGCATACTCATAATCTTCACTCATGCCCTTCAACTACTCATACCAAGCAAGCACTCACACTGATACACACTTGTGTATCACATAACTCACTTATTAACCTGCATGTATGTGTATCACACTAACCTACACTGCTGCTAACACATAAATCCCTAAACTACTGCTAAGAGGCAACACCTGAGCCTCCAACCCCCATACCATCTGAGTTTTCCCCTTTTACCAATATTGAAGTATTAGATTACCCGAGCTCCTTATTGCTACTACTTCAGCAGCTACTAATGCTCTCTTTATATGTTATTGCTCACTGATACATGTCCTAATACCCGACTACAAGCTCCATGTGCTGCTTCTCTTGCATGACCTACACAGGCATGCCTACTCCTCCAACTGCAGATATTGTTTGGTTACAAGTTGTTGCTGCAACTGTTATTAACGTCGGGTCCGTATGGACCTGACACAAAGTCTTTCCTGTTTGCTAAGCTCTAGTAGAAGCTGCTACTTGCTAACACTCAACTTCTCCTCTTATGTGCACAATCCCAGTACACCATTTTGTTTAAATTTATAAGCTCACCATCAAGATCCTGCTACTGGCCTTTCACTTGCTAACCTATATAGGCACAAACATACACACACACATACACACACACACATACACACACAAGATCACTAACCAGTTACTTCTCCCCATTGTCATCACAGTCACTCACAAATACCCTCACTACACACCTAATTTCATATATAATACCAATCTAGTCATACTATATATAGCATATAATTAACACATTCAAATCTACCCATCCCAAGTATCGATTAAGCAAATACTAGATGATCAACTCAAGATACACTATCATCTAATGTGTCAAGATCCACCATACCCAATTAGAACTAAAAATATATATGTAATAATTATATATAACTATTAAAAATTGCTACAAAGAAAATTAGGATAAAAAATACTAGCATGCATAAAACCCCCAAAATGGAACCCCGTATCACACCATATCACAAGATAATATGATATGCTCTACTTATGTCCAATTGTGGACACGTATTTAGTCCCACAATCCCGATCTAAGTCTAATTAGTCTCATGATACACACTTGATGTGTTAATCTCAGAATTTCCCCTAATTGGACACAAATTACCATATAGAATCCATAATATAGGTCATATGAACCTAGTTCTTGATCCTATGGGTAGTCCTAAGCCAAGGGATGATTTCTAATGTTTAAATGAATGAATTATAGTCTAAATTAAGGGTGAATTCAAAATTTACCTATTAGGAGATAGATTTCCAATGAAATGCTTAATTGACACAATTAGGACACAATCTTCTTGTCAATTCTTCCTCATTCAAGTCCTCCTTGTAATCAAAGCTCCAATGCTTCTTAGATGATAAAATTGAGAGCAAATGGGTGTGAATTGGGTTGAATTTGGTAGAGGGATGAGTCAATTTGGAAAAAAACACAATTGGGGATCTCTAATGGAATGAACTAATGAGAGGAGAGAGAGAGAGAGAGAGAGAGAGAGACCGTCTATAGTGGTCACTCCACTCTTTCTTCCTTTTCAAGTAATGTACAATGTCTATGGTACCCCTACTAGCTAGTCATAAGGTTTAATTAGGGAGGGCTCTATTAGAAAGCTTCTAATTCTTCATAAAACTAATATAATCTCCTTAATTAATTAAGAGAATGGGTCTAATGGGCCTAATCTAATGTTGGGCTCAATATGTAATAAAAATCTAATGGGTCCACTAATGATAAGTCCAATAAATTAGGCTAGCCCACAAACAATTTATAAATAGCACAGAGCATAATTTACCAAAAAATAAATATATACAAAAAGACTAAAATATTCTCATCTAGAAATATGGTAGTGACAAGTCTATCCTCCTTAGAAAAATTTTGTCCTCGAAATTTGAGGAAGACCAATTACTACAACAAGCAATCACAGCAAGTAAGAAAGAATGATACCTCACGGCTCAAAGAGATAAGAGTATCGCTCGCGTATCTCGGCTTCCCTATCTCAGGTAGACTCTCCCGGAGAGCGATGCCTCCATGCGACGTACACCAAAGGAATAGTCTAGTTTCGTAGCACCTTCTTCCTGCAATCCAGAATCTCCACTGGCTGCTGTGGGTAGCTGAGAGTCAGACCTACCTCGATCTCCGAGTGATCCAATATGTGACTAGGATTTGCCACGTACCATCTCAGCTATGACACATGGAACATATCATGCACTCACTCTTGGACAGGCAACAAGTCTAGTCTTTAGGCCACTGCACCAACCCTCGCAAGAACATCGAAGGGTCCAACGTATCATAAACTAAGCTTCCCGCCTCTATAAAAAAATAGTTCCCTGTGTCAACAAAATCTGAAAGAACACCAGATCGCCAACCTAGAACAAAATACAGCCTTAATACTCAATCTAAAACAAAGCAATCACAAGCAATACAAAAAAAATATACCTAAAACTCCAATGGTCACCGGTGGATATTGGCCTAATGTCGATGTCTGTCCTGCGCCACCCGAAGTCGATCCTTGATGAGTTTCACCTTCTCCGCTGCATCCACAATCATCTCTGATCCCAAAAAGACTCTCTCACCAACATCATCCCAAGATAGAGAAATACAACATCTTTGTCCATATAAAGCCTCGAATGGTGACATCTTGATATTGGCCTGGTAGCTGTTATTGTAAGCAAACTCTACCAGGTAAAGATGATCCTCC
Organism: Iris macrosiphon; assembly: GCA_036927795.1. Taxonomy (NCBI): domain Eukaryota; kingdom Viridiplantae; phylum Streptophyta; class Magnoliopsida; order Asparagales; family Iridaceae; genus Iris; species Iris macrosiphon. Next base: position 76,218,213 of record JAYESA010000017.1, on the reverse strand, counting down.
CAAGAGCTTCTAAAATCTAGAACATAAGTGCGAAGCATAACCTCGATAGTTTGAATAGTCCTCTTCGACTTCCCATTTGTCTGGGGTGATATTGTAATCCGATCCAAGAAGATGCTCACAAAAACTCCATGCAATCTGATAATCTGTCGCATATATATATTCGTTTGCTTCTCCGTAGACGTACCCACCTTAAGTGGCAAGAAGTAGGCTAATTTGGTCAACCTGTCTACGATGACCCAAATCACGTCTTTGCCTCATGGAGAACGCGGAAGCCCTGTCACTACCACGTTCCGAAAATAGGGGTATTTTGGACTTTTTATAATATTTAATATTATGGTAGTTACAATTAAGTAATTGCATGATAAGTATATTTAATTTAAATAATTATGTGAGATGTGTAATTAAATATATTATTATATACAGTATTCATTTATGTTTGAGATGGTAGACTTGACCTAGAAGCCCAGTAGATGAACACATGTCTGAATTATGGGATTATGTGGTTAATTATTTTATTTAGAATTAATTTATTGGAGGTTGTAATTAACTACCGTAATTTATTTAATTATTGTGCCCTGCCCTTGCTTCGATAATTGGAGCGCTACCCTAGCTTTTGTCTTCCAACAAATTTCACAATCTTGCCCTAGACATGCCTGCCTTCCATTCTGCTATTTTTGTAACTCATAATTATGCTCTCTGTACCTCATTTTTAGCCGCACAAAAATCACCGCGGACGTTTATTTGATTCCTAAATAAATTCTAACTTTGTATCGTTGTGCGTCCCAATCGAAATTGGAGGCAATCTTGACCTATTTTTCGTGCGATCCAAATTAGGAAAATATTCTGTTCTGAGTCTTATTCACTAATGGTATTGATGACCCGACCTGATTTTGGCCCCATGTACTCCTAATTAATTTTAGAACACAACTTGCATTTATTTCTAATTAAATTGAGGATACCATTTTATCAGATTCTGTAAATCTCGGTTAATTCTAGTACCCTGCTATTTGAGCTCATACCAAACATACAGCGCCCCCTGACCCTACAAAATACCAGATACCGAATCGCCCGCCAAATTTTCGTCATTTTATGCGTCTGTGCAAATACCCAAATTTAAGGGGGTTAATTTGCAAATTTACATTAGGTGTCAACACCCATTTGTTTAAACCAATGAAGGAGCCCTAATATTTAACAAAGTCTCTCACCCTCATCCCCACATGAAGAAACCCTCATGACAAATCTTGGCTATTCATTAAATGGGTCAATCCTCACCCTTCATTCACACACCCTCTCTCCCTATTTAAAGTCATATCATCCCTCTTCCCTAGGAAAGCCCTAATCCCCAAAAACCTAGGTTTCCCCACCTCCTCACAAGCCCCCATCTCCCTCACCCAACCGTAGCTTCTTTTCTCTTCTTCCCATTTTTATTTTTCTTCTTCCCTTCTTCTTCTTTTTTCTTCTTCTTCTTCCTTCTTCTCCTTCCCTTTGTGTTTTTAAACTTTCAAAGGGGGGGGGAAACCTCAACCTCACCCTCATCTCCTGTTCTTTTCTACACCCGGCCGAGTCCATCCCCCCGGCGGCCCTCTGTCTGCTCCGGCGGCCAAGCTCGGCCCGCTGGCTGCAGCTCCGGCCACTGCTCAGCCCCGTCGGCCACCAGAGCGACGACAACTCCCCAGCCGAGTCCCCCGTCCACCGTGAGCTCCCCGACTCCCCGCTGCAACTGTTCACTCCGACCTCCGGCCCTCATTCCGGCGACTTGCTCATCGACTCCGCCGACCAGGCACAGCCCGACGGCTCAGCCCCTTCATTTTCCCTCCGGCCAGCTTCCTCGCAGCGCACCCGTCACCACCAGCTCCAGCTTCCTTCTCCGGCCCAGTCCACCTCGTTCCACTGCACAGTAGGCACCCCGACCGGAACTCCTCCACCATCCCTTACTCCCTGATCTCCTCCTCCTAACTCCATATGCTCCGGCCACTTTACTACACCACCACCATCTTCACCATACACCACCACCCTCTTCACCTATCACCACCACCTCTTCATCTATCACCATCCCCCTCCGGCCGGCCATCAGCCCGTAGCCACCCTGCTCCGGCGAGCTGCCTCTTCGGCCAAGTTCGAGCCACCCCCTGTGAGCTCCTCCCCCTCTTTCCTCCTTCACTAGTTAATGTATATGTATATGTATATATAACTAATGTATATGTATTTGTATATATGTAATTAATGTGTAGATATATATAGGTGTATAATTAAAGTATATGTACATATACGTGTATAATTAATGTATATGTATATATAACTAATGTATATGTATATGTATATATTTAATTAATGTGTGTGTATGTGTATGTTTTTAATTTAATTGGTATATATATATGTATATATGTACTTATATACTAGTATATAGTATTGTATTTTCAATTGGTATATATGTATATATAATTTGTATATGCATTTAGTATATCTGGTATGTTTATGCAAACATATATATAGTATAAGTATTTATCTGGTATATGTACTAATTAATATATATATACTTTAAAACATATTTTTGTATATATATATATACATATATATATATATATATATATATATATATATATATATATATATATATATATACATTGGTATATGGGTATAATTAATTGGTATGGTAATAATGTACATATTTAATAGGTGTACATTATTCAATATGATGAGTATATATATATATATATATATATATATATATATATATATATATATATATATATATATATATATATATATATATTGTAAGTATTAATGCTAATTAATAATATATATATTTATATATGTATCCCTACTAGATGACCCTAGTTGACTAGTGACATGCTTGGCATAGCCCTAAGGCCAGTATATTTCTATTGTGTATTAGTGTAGCATCTGATACAAGTGTTATATTTGTGATATGTTTATAGGACTGTTGGTTCATCCAGGAGATACTCTGGAATAGGACATCAGTAGTTACCAGCTAAGGACCCAAGGCAAGTACATTCTCTGATAATTTCCAATTGTTGATAATTTCTATAAGTCCAATAATCTAGAAATGTTACATCTGAATCCTTGACATTGTGCTACACGGACTAGTCTATAACTTGGATCTGTAGTCATGAGATGTTACATTGATTATCGTATTGACATTGTACACGACATGTATATTAGACATCGTACATGATAGATTGGACTTGCTCGTGTATCGTGACGTGTCATGATTGGATCCACAGTACTAGTTGGGGGCGGGGAAGTAGTTAGTAAGAAATATGATCATACCCTTTTATTACAGTGTAGAACAATGTAAGTGTTAATCATGCCCTTCACACATGATTAGCCAGGCCCTATAGCTCTCGTACATGTTCCCAAGTCGATCACATTTCAAAGCTACTATTTCAAACACTTAGAATAAATTACAGATCTCTATTTTAAATTATATACTACATCACCCATATATGATACTGTACCTTATTCTTTTATTTTCATATATGCACTGACTGTATCATATTGCCTATTGTCTGTCTCTTTATATTGCCTGTCTCTTTATTTTGCCATTGCATTTATTCACTGTCTTCTCAGTATCTAGCATCATCTGTTTATTGCTTTATAGTCCTTATCAATTAAATGGAACTGTTATTTGAGATTTGTACTTTGCTTCTTCCTGACTGGAAATATTTTTCCAGACTATGCCTTAGAGGACCGGTGTCCGACACTTTATGGACCATATGGTGAGTAGCTGCGACTTGGGCTTGGTAGTTTAGTTGTGATTCCGGGAGGTCTAGCCGGAATTACTAGTTTACTAGTTAGTTCTTTAAGTAGACTATTTGGTACCGGATTTGTCTCCGGCATTCTTGTTGAGACATGGATATTGTTGAGTTAGATTATTACATTTAGACTTGTGTTGTATTTAATTTTATTTGTTCGATGTCTTATCGTGTTGTAGTCATGTGATTGAGTATGTGTTCGTATTTCTTGTGTCATCCGTGCCTCCTTATGGAGATTGGATGCTTGTGTGAGATTAGCTAGATAGTATCAAGACCTTGACAGCATTCTACCGTCGATGCTGCGGCGTAGGCTGGATGTACCCGCGTACTCGTGCCCCAATTACGGGTGCGGGTCGTGACAAGCCCCGAAACGAAATTCATAGTAATATGCTCCCATTTTCTCTTTGGAATATGTAAAGGCTAAAATAAACCACCTGGTCTCTGCCTCTCTGCCTCTCTGCCATTACTCGCTGGTATACTAGATATTTGGATACGAAGTGAGCTACCTCCCGCTTTATACCATACCACCATACATGCTCCCTTAAATCTCTATACATCTTGTTGGCACCTGGATGTATAGAGTACTGCTATAGATACGCCTCCTGAAGAACCTCCTCGCGCAACATCCCACTTGGTACACACAATCTGGTTCTGTGTCATAGTATTCTATCCTCAGCAATAGTGAAGTCCTCGGATAATCCTATCCGAACCTGTGCTATGATTCTCCTCAGAGACTCATCGTCATAGTGCGTAGCTTAAATCCTATCCACCAGCTCTGACTGTATCTGCTATCTCCACATCTAAATCTCGATACCTGGTATTAGCACCTCAATACCCAAGCTCTCAAGATCGGCCAATAAATATATGTCCATAGTCAAGCACATAGATATTGGATACCTGCTCAAGGCATCAATGACTATATTAGCCTTCCCTGGATGGTACTACAAAGATATATCGAAGTCCTTCATCAACTCCAACCACCGCCACTCTCATTTTTAGCTCTTTCTGTATAAACACATACTTCAAGATCTTATGGTCTGTGAAGATCTCCATACGCTATCCATACAAATAGTATTTCCACATCTTTAGAGAAAAATGCCCGCTGCCAACTCCAAATCGTAGGCAGGATCATTCTTCTCACGAGGACGTAATTGCCTGAAAGTATATGCAATCACCTTTCCATTCTGCTGTAAGTCATAACCAAAATACTTCCCTGAAGCATCAATATAGATAGTGAATCCACCCAATCCTGATGGCAACGTCAATATTGGAGCTGTCGTTATCCTCTTCTTTAGCTTCTAAAAATTGGCATGACTCTCCTCTGTCCAGACAAATCTACTTCCTTCCTGGTCAGCCTAGTCATCGGCTCCACAATCCTGGAAAAATCCTGTATAAACCTCTGGTAATAACTTGCTAGCTGTAGAAAACTCCTGATCTCCTACACTGAACTTAGAGTAGCCCATAACTCCACTGCTAAAATCTTCTTCAGGTCTACTGAGATCTCATTACCTTTAATCACATGACCAAGGAATTTAACCTTTTCAATGAATAACTCACACATTAAAATCTTTCCATAAAGCTTTTCTTTCCTGATAGTCTCCAGAACTATCCTCGGGTGCTCCTCATGCTCCTCCGGGGTCTTCAAATATACCAAAATATCATCAATAAATGCTACCACAAACTTATTAAGATACTGGTTGAACACCTTGTTTATAAGATTCATGAATACCGCTGGGGCATTAGTCAACCCAAACGGTATCACCATAAACTCAAACTAGACATACCGAGTCCGAAAAGTTGTCTTCAGAATATCCTTCTTCTTCACTTAAACTTGGTGGAAGCCTGACCTTAAGTATATATTCAAAAATACCTTTATTTCGCTCAACTGATCAAAGAGATCACCAATCCTCGGCAGCGGATATTTGTTCTTGATAGCGTGGTTGTTCGAGCCTTATAGTTGATACACATGTGTACTGACCCATCCTTCTTCGGTGCAAACAATACCGGAGCAACCCACGATGATGAAATAGAACGAATGAAGCCCTTGTCTTGCAACTCATCCACCTGCTTCTTCAATTCTATCAGTTTGCTGTTGTTAACTCTATAGACGTGCTGAGATATTGACTCTGCGCCTTATCACGCCCCAAGGCAGCAAATCAATAAAGAACTCAACATCTCAATATGGCGGCAAAATCGACAAATCCTTCGAAAAACATCCATGAACTCTGATATCAACAGATGTGACAACTCTTTCTCTTCCACCATGGCTCCACTGATAGCATCCTCGCTCTTTCTGCTGCTCCTCTGGCAATCTAAAACTTTGGCTCTCCTGGCGGTCGAAACAAGACTCTGCCTCTACGACAACCTATACTAGCATGACGCCTACTCAACCAATCCATCCCGAGTAAAATATCATAGCTCAGAAGTGGCATTATGAGTAAGCACGCGCTCTACTCTTGGCCTCCCAATATAACACTTTCATCCTTGTAAACATCACTAACCGGGATAATGCCTCCCCCAATCATGATCTTGTAAGTCCTAGCCAAAGGTTAAGACTCTAATCAATGCTTAAAAGCAAAACATACAAAAATAAAAGAATGGAAAGCACCAGAATCAAATAAAGCATAAGCTGGAATAGAATCGAAAAGAAATAAACCTGATATCACATCTCCGATTGGATCCTCCTCCTCAACTGTCATGGAGAAAGCTCGCCCTCGTGGTGCACCTCTCTACTACTGCTGGTGCTGGACAAAATTTTATTACTGACTATATAAAGGAGGTCCCCTCTGCTGTATTGCAAGTGGCCTAGCTGGTGCTCTCTATATCGGTACTGCTCTCTGGCCTACTCAAATTAGAGCCACAAGACACTCCCTCAACTGGTGGATTGGCTCTCCACAGTAGAGGCACACTCTAAGCCTCTTCCTACAAACCTCCCACGTATGCCCAATCTTTCCATAGTGTATACACTATGGGGACTGCTGTGCCGGTCTCTGGGCCTGGTAGGCCAACTGCGATGGTGCTCGAAATGGTGCATAAAACTGCTATCTCTAGTGCTGGAAGGTCCTCTGCTGCTAGAAGTAGGGTCGTTTGGCTTGACCCGTACTACTGCTGGCTCCTTCTGATGTATCTCGCATCCTCTTGGATTTGAGCTCCAAGTCATCCTCTGCCCTTTGTGCAGCCAACAGGATATCCTTAAATTTTGTTGTGCGGTGTCCTCTAGTGAGATATTTTATCTCTCTGATCAAACCCTTCCGAAACTTTTTGGCTTACCCTAGAGGATTATGTCCCTTTATAAATCTGCTCAATCTGCAGAATACTGTGGCATACTCGTTCACCGTCATGTTTCCCTAGACGAGGACTAGGGACTGGCTCTCTATAGCACTCAAAGCCATATCCGGAAAGAACTTCTCCTTGAAAAGCTCTTTGAAAGCTTTCCAAATTAGTCTTGACGTCGCGATCCTCGGGTCGGTGCAAAACATGTCAGAGCAATATCGAACATCTGGCTGCCCGCTTCCTCTACTTGTAGGCCCTCCAAAATCTGTGCTAGCCTCAGGGCCCTCTCTACATCCTCGATCCAATGGTCGGATTACAATATCACTTTGATTCCCCTGAAGTCCTTGGACCCTATCCTCTTGAAGTCAATGATGGTACCCGACCTTGGCTGGTACGGTACGAAATAAAGCGGTATGGTCTGTGGCTGAACAAGTACTACCTTCTCCACAGTAGCTAGTACAAACTGTCACGGCCTACACCTGTGGTAGGGGAATAAGTACGTAGGTACGTCCAGCCTATGCCACAGCATCTGCAGTAGAACGATGTCTAGGTCTACTATACTATCTCACAATAATGATTCACAATATAATATAATATCATCTCAATATATATATATATATATATATATATATATATATATATATATATATGAATATTCAATCACAAGAATCTATAAGGGAGAAACAATGAACGATTATGATATAAAAGAATCCAAGAGAAGGCTAAAAATATATATCTTAATTCTTCATTAATAAGTCTACGAGTCTAGCCATACTCAACAACAATATAAGTCTCAAAAACAATATATTAATGTCTCAAAGTTGGAAACAAATCCAGTCCAATATAAAAATACTAAACTAGCTAAGTCACTACCAGTTGTGTCCCCTCTATGGGGATTGGCTCTCCTAAAGAGTCCATGGTAAGTTTAATACTGGCTCTCCAAATCAATACCGAAAAATGTTATCTAGTCAGGATTGGAGCGAGGCACATAAACTAACAACAATTCCAATTAAATTGATAAAGACTATAAAATAGTGAGTAATGAATATACATGATAGAAATATAATAATAGTAATGTAAGGAAGCATGAGAAACATCAATCATTGTAAAATAATAAGTAGTGAGTAAGTAGGTGAATAGCAATCTCATCAAGTAAAAGTTGGAATAGAAGAATAAAGTAAACTAGCTAAGTGTTTAAAATATTAGATTGTTATGTGATCGTCTTGGGACAAGATGAGGCTCTACCATATATGATTGGCTATACATAAGTACGGGTAAGGGATCAGGTCAATCACGTATGATTGACAATGCACAAGTACAAGTAAGGGGATCAGACCAATCATATATGGGGAGCTATGCACAAGTAATAAGATCAACCTACACCTTACATGTGGTGAGGGTGAGCTATGCACAAGTTGGTAGGGTATATTCACATAACTAGCTAATACATCCCCCATCCCCCGACTAGTATAGTGGATCCAACCATGACACATTACGACATAGGATTCATAAAGTAGGGGGCCAAACAGCTCCTGAATTGGGGTCTATACATGTACATAAATAACAGAACATGTACAGGGTCCTCAAGAAAATAACATCTCATGACAGAATCCAGAATATACTAATACATGTATCATCATGTCAGAAATCAAGTACAACACTACAAAACTGATATCATAGTAATCATCAAAATAACAAAAACTGTCAGAGAATATACTCGCCTGTGGTCCAAAGTAATGAATGTTAAATTGTGTCCGAACTATTATAACACTGACCTATTTATGATAATTTTGAAGTCAACAATATATTTAATTAACTCAAAATTAGGTTTCTAGGTCAAAACTAGCTCACAATAGTCAAACTAGAACAAATCTAGGTCAATACAGTCAAACTAGGTCATTTTTTAGTTTCTAGGTTGATTTTATCTATTTACAAGATTTATAATGTTATACTAGGTCTTATGTCACGATCCGCACCCGAAATTTGGGCATGAGTCATGGGTACGTCCAGCCTACGCCGCAGCATCGGCGGTAGAATGCTATCTAGGTCTCAATACTACTAAACATAACTCATAAGATATCCTGTCAATGATCTCAACTCCATAAGGAGGACAATGAATAAAGCATTGATCAATAATTTATAAAGTACTCAATCATAATATCTATAGAAAATCGATGGGACGATATGATATAAAAGATAAGGAAGTACCGACATAAGTCAAGCGCAATAACCCAAATACCATAATAATCTAGAGTCTAGCTATCCAAACATAAATAGTCTCAAAAATAATATAATCCAAGTATCAAGTTTAGAATAAATAAATACATAGATAACTAGACCATGGAGTTGTCTAAACGACTGCGGGTGGTGTCTGCTCTAGAGAAAGTGACTCCTCTAGAATCTCCGGTATGTAGTCTCCCTCTACTCCTGGGCCATAGTAAATAGGAAAGAAGTCCTCAAGTTCCTCTGAAAAATGTTATCCAGTAAAGATTGGAGTGAAGCACATGCACTAAACAACAGTTTTATTTATATTGACAAAAACTATAAGACTGTGTAAGAAAATACAAGATGAAGAAATATTGAAAAATAAGGAATGCTAGAGAGATATGTAATCAGCAATTGTACTAACTAGCAATGAACAGATATATGTGAATGTTAAAAAGGAGTAAACTGGAATAAAGAAATAAAAATTCTAGCTAAGTATTGTGAAATATCAATTTACTATGTGATTGGCTTGGGACTAAATTAGGCTTGTTATATATGATTGGCTATGATACATGTGAGGTCAGGCTAACTAGCTGGTTAGTTATGATGCGAGCAATAGTCAGGCTAATCATATATAACAGGCTATGAGGTATGTAAATGGTCAGGCTACACCCAACGTGATATGTAGGATAAGCTATGATGTATGTAAAGTAGGGTATGATCATATAATCTTGCTAATATTTCTCCGTCCCCAACTAGCATAATAGATTCCAATCACGACTGCTCATGATAGGTATCTATGATACTAGTCCGTGTATCCACAGTATCAGAATCAAGCATATACTACAACTAGAATCATAAAAATAATCAACATAATGAAAACTGTCAGAGAATGTACTCGCCTGTGGTCCTGAGCTGACAATACCAATCCGTGTCTGGACTGGAGTCAAAGTGACCTAATATAAAGTATCAATGTCAATTGGTGTATTGGAATAATAAACATGCTTAAACAACTTAAAATATTATTTCTAGGTCCAATCTAGGCCATACCAGTCAAACTAGGTAAACTCTAGGTCAAACTAATCCAACTTGGTCAACTAGTCAATTCTAGGTCATGCCTAGGTTTCTTGGTCCATACTAGCTACTACCAAGATACATTAGCTAATATTAGATATACTAGCCAATACTAGGTCTTCTAAGGTTAATACACATAGATAGGATACCTTAGTTATCCCATAACTTACCCTACCTAGTATCTACACTTTATCCTAATACCTTGGTATCAATCTAATTATCCTGACCTCAACCAATACCTTAACACTAGTTAGCAACTTAGTCTATGATACTCAACTTCTGTCTGAAACACTCACAGCCCTTGATACAGATCTAGGGATAAATTTCCCCCTTATAACTGAACTTAACAACCCTTCATTCCTCAACATGCACACACACAGAGTAAATTCCAAAGTATACTTCACACCAGTTATCTTCTACTGATACACACTTGATACTCTAACTAAACTTGCACAAAACACTCAAGGACACAATATTCTAATACCAACTAATACTCTAACATCAACAACACTAATCACCACAATAATATTAGTTAATACCCAAGCTAACCATCATAACAGCAGTAGCTGCTCCAACCTACTATTGTTGCACATTACCTTAACACTCACAATCTTGCACCTATACACTATCACTTGTAATACACTTAGTGAATTATGGACAGGCCACACTGTGCACCAAAGCATCTCTGTGCAGGCAGTCCTCACTGCTGGACTAGAATGTGCACGAGCCTTGCACTGTAAAATGCTCAATGCTGAAACTGCACTCAGTCCCACTGCTCACTCACTCACACTCAATGGTGAACCAACTCACCTACTAACATAAGCCACTACTTAACTAAACTAACCCACAGACCTGACACTGTGCTAACCGACTGATACATTGAAGTATCAGTGTCACCTACTACTGTCCCATAGCACAGTACCCATATCATATTCCCCAAATACTGATACACTGAGTATCAATGCATCCTCAGTTGTATATCGTTTCTTTAATTATTTGTTCACATCCATATGTTCCATTCCCTCTTCTCTAGAAGAACAGGAATTATGTGGCATATGATTGAACTAACTATGCAGCTAAACAAGAGAACGGGAACACATAGGGTATATGGACTCCCTCACTCACTGGTATACTGAGACACAGTATGGACCTCACTGTGACTGATATATACTCCTAACACCGCTAACCAATGCACGTACTAACAAATCACCCACAACTCGAATCCCCTCTTACATTTGTACACTGATGCACAGTGACTGAGGAACCCGACTGCACAGTGACTGAGCCACACCAAAACATATATACATTAATACGTATACATACATATATATGCACATTCATATATTTATATAAATATCAAATGCATAAGAATTAGAACATATAAATAGGCATACTTCCTATTAAATATTTCAACAAGCACCTAATGTGCATAAACCTAGGATACTCATGATACACCATAAACCTTCATGTATAAACCCTAATGAATTACTAAACATCTACATATACCATATAAATATACATATATATATATATATATATATATGGTTAGGGTTATAAAAACTAGGAAAAATGCATCCTTGGAACACAAAAACCCCCAAATACATATGACACCATGAAGGAATCATCATGTAGACCAATAGAGACTCATGCTCTCCCTTAATAGTCATTCTTAAATCAATGGATGGGCTCCTAATGGCCAAACAAATAATTAATACTGGAATTAAAAAAGGGTTTTTCAGAGTTTTACCTATTGGGAGATAGATTCCTAGTGTAGCTTCTTCTTCTCCAAGACTCCTTGTGTCCAATCTTCTAGGCCTCTTTTAATGAGAGATGAATGAGGGATTTAAGATTAAAAAATCTAAAATTTGTTTGAGGGAAAAAGGGTTTTCTTGGGGGCTATTTCTAGGGTTTCTTCATGAGTCACGAGTGGCTTTGAGGGAGGCTCCCTCTAGATTTATAGGGCCGGCCACAATGTAGGGTTAGGATTTGGGTAATGTATAATGTCTCTTTTGCCCTCAATGGCTTATCATGAAGAACTATTTAATAAGGGATTTAGTCTCAAGTGAGGGATTTCACTAGATGCTAATTAATAGCATAAGGATTAGTCTAGTTGGGTTAAATGTCAAGTCTAAGCAAGGTCCATGGTCACAATAGGTCTAATTTATTAACCCATGTTATTTATGAATATAATATAATATGTATATTACCTATCATGCAATTATTAACATATAATATAAATATGGTAAATGATAATAAAGCCTCTAGAAATATGGTAGTGACATCTTATCAAGTCACTATTTAGTTTTTAGGTTCTAACTAGGTCAAACTAGTCAATACTAGTTAATACTAGGTCAATACTAGATTTTTAGGCTATACTAATAAGTTACTGGCATATATTATCCTAATATATACTTTTACCTATATTTTTTAGCAATACCTTGCCTATAGCTATTTTTCTTACCCCGCATCACGGTATCTTAACCTGTATCATACATTTACCGAATACCTTAGCCCGTATCTCAAATACCTTAATAATTAGTCAATACCTTAGTTCTAGGGTCAATACCTTAGCTAAACTAGGTTTCTAGTCCATACTAGTCAATACCTTGCTAATATCCAAGTTTCTAGACTAATACCTTAGCCGTATCACCAATAATTCAACTATGAGACAATACCTTCCTAATACTAGATTTTTAGTCTATACTAGTCAATACCTTGCTAAAATTAAAGTTGCAAGACTAATACCTTAGCCGCATCACCAACACCTCAACTATGGGTCAATACATTACTAATACTAGGTTTATAGTCCATACTAGTTAATACCTTGCTAATATCCAAGTTTCTAGACTAATACCTTAGTCGTATCACCAATACCTCAACTCTGAGACAATACCTTCATAATACTTGGTTTCTAATCCATACTAGTTAATACCTTACTAATATCGAAGTTTCTAGACTAATAAATTAGTTGTATCACCAATATCTCAACTATGCTTCAATGCCTTGGTAATACTAGGTTTTAAAGTCATACTAGTTGGCTATGATATAATAATATCATATATACTATATAGATATACTGATATATATAATAACTTAGTCTAACACTCAATACCTAGCCAATACCTTATTATTACCTCATTACCTTGCTATTACCTTAGTATTACCTCGTATTCTATTTTCTAGACTAATACCATAGCTAATACCATTACCTTGACAAATACCCAATATCTTAACTCATACCTAGGTACCTAACCCATTACCCAAGCTAGACACTACCCTTACTATGGTATCTTAATCTAATACATAATATCATAACCTTACCTTAGTATCCTATTATTACCTTATACTAGTTCTAATATTTTGGTATCTTAGTATTCTAAATACCTTGATACATCATAGGATACCACACTCTAATTTACCCCACACATATCCTACTTGTTTTTACATAGTACCATGATACCACATTAGGTATCAAATGATACCAACCCTAAAGATACTAACCTATGACCATAACCTACATTTACCTTACGTCCAAGATACTCACTGTACTCTTAGCACTTGAGATCTTGATATTACCTATTACCTAGTTTTAATACCCAATATCTTAGTATCGTGACCAATACCTTATCCTCCTGGATACTTACCCAACTAACTCTAATACTAATACTTGATACCAAATATGATACCTTACTCAAGCCCTAATACCCACTTATCCTCACATATGATACTTGAATGTCATGATACCAATATGCTCATGGTACCCAAGTATCATACTAGTACCTTGTCCCAAACTAATACCTTGACACATAACTTACCTATACTAGGCTCACTTGATAACCACTTGTATAACACTAACACACATACTAATTAACACCTAGTGCCTAATACTTATATATATATATATATATATATATATATATATATATATATATATATATATATATATATATATATTTGACAACCTATAATACCTACACTCACTTGATATCCATACTACCTAGGCTCATAGGATATACAAAATTCCTTTGTCATATAGTCAGTTCTCTACTTATTATAAATACTACACCTATTAGACCTATTCAATAAATTCTAGGGGTAAAAATATGTTGTAGCCCTACATATTAGCTTTCCGAAACATTAAATGAATCACATTTTTGTGTCTGAAAGCTCCCAGAATCGCGAAAACACAAAAATGTGTTCGTCTTTCGGACACCTAACACTCAATCAATTTTACTTAAATTTTTAAAACAAATTTGGCCTATTAATTTATATATTACGAAAGTTAACTTCGATATGGTTCTTTTAAAAGAAACTGGAGACTAATCAGAGTTCAGAGTTAGGAGTTATGACATTTCTTAGTTGTTATGGATGCTAAAAATGAGGCTAAATACTACAACAAATTTGGGTTATTTTGGACAAAAAAATATATGTATACACCCAATTTACCAAATCTACCTATACGTATTATGACATATCTTGATAAAGACTCTACATGCCCAATTTCGGACACAATAATACTATCACACTATCAAATAAATATCAATAGTCCTCAATAGGACACAATACACACACTCAATAGACACAATTGGAGTTTTCCCCAAATTGAGCCCTAAAATTATTACACCAACTTAGATCTACCAAATTAAGGACTTCTAATACCTAGATCTACCATTGGAAAGTAAAATATAACCATGAAAATATTCCTACATGACCAAGGGGTATTTCTATCCATGAATTTGATAAAATTGAGAGAAATACACAGTATTTTGGTAGCCTCTTTGGAGAATTTTGAATTTGGACACGAAAGAGATTAGTTGGACACGATCTCCTAGCAAGCTCCTCTCCTATGAATCTCCTTGTGCTCTCTAATGCTCTAGGCCTTCATGATGGTGAGAATGAGTAAAACTAGAAGTGGATTGAGTAAAATTGGTAGAGAATTGGGTTTGCTTGGATAAGAAGAAGGTTTGGAAAAAAATGAGGCCAATGAGTGAAATTAAATGAATGGATGAGCCCTAAATTGAAATTATCTCTTATAGCAAGTTTTTGTCATACCAAAATATCAAGTTTTTCCTCTTCATTTGTCATGAATGGAATCTAATTAACTAAAGGAAAAAATCTCTACAACTAAGAGAAATATTCTCTTTATGACAACTAAACTTAATTAGTTCTAATTACTAAAGTTATGACTAACAATAATTAGCACTAACTAACATTTATAAATTTTAATTGGCTAGCCACTAACTAATACTTATATAATTTTAGGCAACCACTAATATAAATAGTAAATAAAAATTTAACAATATGTAAAATTACCAAAATATTTATATGGTGAAAAGTGGTAGTTACACTAACTAGTGAGCACTATCGATACCCTGACATAGAACTTCTGTATGCCTCTTCTACGCCACCATTATCTCCTAGAACATAGCAAACATTTGTGTCCCGTCTGTTGGCATAGGTGGTAGTGGTGGAGGATCCTCCGTGACTGATGGAACAGTCCACGAAATAGGTGGTGGAGCACCCCTAAAAGCTGCTACTGAAATCCCCACCTGGACTGGTAAAGCAATCCTCCGAGCAGAAGAAGGCAGAACAGTCACTGCCGTCTCTCTATGAGGTGATAAAGTAAGGGACCTCGCTGAAACTGCTCCAGAGCGCTACGATCGGGTCTTTGGTGGTATCTAAAGAACGATTCAAATAAAGGAATAAATATTGTGGAAGATATAATAGCATCAAGGAAGGACAATAATATTTTAAATAAAGCAATTATTCTGAATGATAAAGGCAATAAACTTAATAGACTGGAAATGCTCCTCATTATGATTGAGTATCCTCTCATCCTTTATTCCTAGTCCTATATCCTATAGCAGGCTTGTAGTAATACTCTAAGTCTGAGTACAACTATCAGATGACCTGCATAGCCCACCACAAAAATGTGTCACGACTCGCACCCGGTGTAATGGCACGAGTATGAGGGTACGTCCAGCCTACGCCACAGCATCGACGGTAGAACGCTGTCTAGCTCAACAATACTATCTAAACATCTCACACAATATATATAAGGTGCCTGTCAAGATATCTCAAGTCCCGGATGGAGGATAATATGACAATAAGATATTGGTAAACAATACTCAATCATAATAACAAACTTGAGGAAGATATGGCACGATATGGAATAGAAAGAAAGAAATAAAGTCACAATACATCACAAGTCCAAGTCTAATCTCAACACAAGACATCAAATATTAATAAAAATCCAAAGTCGAACTAACATATATAATATCATGAATGAACTAACTATGCATCATCAACTTTTGGTACTAACTCAACCGACTATACGGGTGATAACTCAACTAGCTCGACATCTTATGTGTCACTACCACATTTCTAGAGTAGGGACATTTATTATTTGCAATATTTATATATATTGTGTTTGTTGTTACATAATATGTATAATAAGTTATTTTATTTTTAATAATATAGGTTAGTGGGCTAGACTTGATGTGACTATTATACTCAACCTTAGACTAGATATTTTTTGACCCACTAGTTAATCCCCTTTCATTTAATTAGAAATTTGTTAAGTTTCCATTATGGATGAAAATCCTACTTATTGAAAAACTCTTCATGAAATTATTAAGGGCAAATGGGACTTTATGCATTAGCTAGCCCTAGGTCCATAAGTGGCCGGCCCTATGTAGGAGAGAGGGGGAGCCTCCCTCAAGTGCATTCATTATTCATGAGAAACCTTAGATTTAGTTCTCCCCAAAACTTTATTCCTCCACCAATTTTAGAAATTAAACCCTAATCCCTCTCATTTCCCTCATCTAAGAAGTCTAGAAGCTTAAGTTTCAAGGAGCATTGGAGAAGAAGAAGCTTGGCTAGTGAACCCTTGACTTTGCATTAGGAATCCATCTCCCAAAAGGTAAAATTCTGAAATCTCTCTTTTAAATTCTATTTTATTTTTTTTGTTGACCGTTAGGAGTCTACCCATGGTTTAGGAATAGCTACAAGGGGTGAGAATGAGTCTATTTTGGTTTCCATGACATGAAGTTGTGTTCACATTTGGGGTTGTGTTTAAGAATAAAATTTTCCCTCTATTGTTCATTATAACTAGTCATATTAGTTATATATAGCTATAATTGATAGGTATATATAATATTGGTTATGTATTGGGGAAATTGACATGTTGGTTAATATTGTATCATGACACTATAAAGAGTATCTTGAGCCTTGCACATTAGGTGTTGAGAGTGCCCATTTAGAATGCCATATTCATGTGATATTGTATATATATATATATATATATATATATATATATATATATATATATATACATATTAGTGTATATATATAAATGTGAGATGTGAGATTTAATTTTGTCTGTGTGTATGTTTTGGTAACAGGTTGTGCACAGGTGATGTGCAACTGTGTCGGGTTGGTACTATATTGATGTGCAGTCCAGTGGATTAACATCAACTGTAACCATGTGTGCAGGTAGCAGTCCTCGTGCACCAATCATGCTTTTATATGACAAGGATATAGTAAAAGAGTACATAGTGTACATCTGAGATATTGAGGGTTTATAGCAGCAACATTAGAGGGAATGGGTGTATATTGGTGAATGTACTTTTGGGTGTATATGTGTATACATGATGATGAGTTTATAGGTGTTGTGACACTGTGTCACAGTGTGAGGATCGGGTATATGTGTGTTCAACTGTGGTTAGTGAAGGGGTCAATACCTCATGGGTGTATAGTGTATAAAGTAATGGAGGCTCGGGTTGCATATTACATTTGGGTGTGCAGGGAATACTAGAGTTAGTTTAATTGTTATAGGGGTTATTGTTATAATATAATTGTTGTTGCCAGTTGTTGTTGTTGGTATGTAATGAGGGAAGGGGATCTGATTAGAGTATCCCTAGTAGGGTATAATCAGTGAGGAGAAAATTTGGAAGTTCAAGTGCAGATTAGGGGAAAAGATACAGCAGTAATACAAGCTACCCTCGAGCAGTATTAAGTGGAAACTGCACACATTGGTGCAAGTAACTCTGTTAGGCACCGAGTTGAGGTGCAGATTTATGAGGACCCTGTAGAGATATATTACAGTGTGTAGTTGGAAAGAGCAGTAGGTATACTTAAGTGTTAGTAGGATTATGAAGGGATTGGATACCTTAGTATATCAGTTCTTTTGGGAAATATCAGTTGGTTAAGATGAAAGGACTGATATCATTACCCGAAGTTGGACATTGACTATTATAAATGTATCAGTCATGTTTGAGAGTCAGTTTAGTGAATGGGTTGAGGTATAGTTCTAAAGCAAGGGTTTTGAGTCTAAGTTGGCAAGGTAATCACTAAGGTAATTCGATGCTAGTAGAGGGTTCAGAGCTATTTAGATACAGTTATTATGCATTTATAGTGTGACACTAGTAATGCTAGTTATAATAGTATAAGTGCAGATAGATATTGAGTTAGTAGTAATTTTAAAATTGTATGGGAGCATTAGTTTCAGTGGATATACACTCAGTAGCAGCAGTTAGGTGGAATTCTATTACAGTTGGTAGATGGTCAAGTTAAGGTACTGTAGTTGCTTGTGTTGGGGCAGAAACCTAGGAATGTTCCCTTACAGCTACAGCAATCGAACTTGTGGGAAGTTACCTGGGTCTGAGGTAAACCTTGGCATGTAAGTTAGTATTATCATCAGTTGGTAGGCTATGTATCGGTAGCATTTGTTGAGTGCTAGTTATTAGCATCTTATTTTCAGTTAAGGAGTAGGTTAGTGTGCTAGTTATTAGAGTGCTAGCTAAGAAATTGGTTGGAGTATTAGTAGTTAGTTTAGTATATTACTATGGGTAAATCAAGTGTCAGTATTATGTTAAGTTGGAGTCCAGTTAGTAATATTAGATAGGGTATCACTAGGTAAGGTAGTACATGATAATATACTACTAGTATTAGCATTAGCTAGTATTAACTAGATTAGTAACCTATTAAGTAGTATGGACCTAATTGAATCTAGAAAAATAGAAATGACCAAGTAATCACTATAGATGCTAGAAATAACTTAAAAGCATACATTTTTACTCATTTATCCCTTAATACACCAAATTGACTTGAAACTCATCCATAGGGTTATGCGACATCAACTTGGGCATCGAGAGACACTCATTGCTCAGGACCACAGACGAGTACATTATCTTACAGTTTTTATTATTTTGATTATTACTACAATTCTAGTTATAGTGTATATTTGATTCTAATACAGCAGATACACGGGCTAGTATCATAGATGCCTGTTATGAGGAGTCATGATTTGAATCCATCGTACTAGTTGGGCACGGAGAAATATTAGAAAGTTATATAATCATACCCCACCTTACATGCATCATAGCTCACCCTACATATCACGTAGGGTATAGCCTGACCATTTACATGCTCCATAGCCTGTTATATTTTATTAGCCTGACTTTTGCTTCCATTATAGCTAACTAGATGGTTAGCCTGACCTCAAATGTATCATAGCCAATCATATATAACAAGACTGATTTAGTCCCAAGCCGATCACATAGCAAACTTATATTTCACAACACTTAGTTAGTATTTTTATTCTTTCTCCAGTACATTCATTTCTAGCTTTCATCCATATCTGTTTTACTACTAGTTAGTTATATATGATGATTACATGTCTCTCCAGTATTCCTTATCTTCCAGTATTTCTTCCATTTTTTATTTCCTTACACTGTTTTATAGTTTTCATCAATATAATTAAAAAATTTGTTAGTGTTTGTGCTTCGCTCCAATCCTGACTGGGTAACATTTTTTAGAGGATCTTGAGAATTTCTGTCATACCCATTATGGTCCAAGATTAGATGAATATACCACTCATAGTTATTTTGACAGCACTTAGCCTAGTTCATTTATGTATTGGATTGTTCTAAACTTGAGACTGAGTTGTATTATATTGAGACCTTATCTATGTTGAGATAGCTAGACTCTAGAGTTATTGTTAATTTTTTGAGTTGTGTTCTAGACTTATATCGGAACTCATTTATCTCTTTTTATATCTTATCGAGTCATTTACCTTCTTTATAGTTATTGTGATTGAGTATCTTATTAATTGATCATCATACGCATATTTATTGTCCTCCTTATGGAGTTGAGATCTTTGCATATTTTTGGTAAGTTGTGTTAGTATTTTTGGGACTTAGACAACGTTCTACCACTGATACTATGGCGTAGGCTGGACGTACCCATGACTCATGCCAAAATTCTGAGTGTGGGCCGTGACACATTTTAGTGGTGGCCATGTAGGTTGAGAAGAGTAAGATTAGGTCACAACTAGTGCAGTATAATAGTAGTGCTCAGACTTAGAGTGCTATTACGACCATGAGATAGGGTATGGATGAGAGTATGCTCAATCATAACTAGGAACTTTCTAATTTTATTTTTTGCTATTCTGAATAATTGCTTCTTTTAAATTTTGTTGTCCTTATTTGACGATATCGTATCTTTTTCCTTAAGTGATTTCTTCTTGTTTCGATCTGTCTTCAGGATGCCACCGAAGACTAGGTCGCTGAGATTGGGACCCGCAGCTTCTGAGAGGTCTGCACCTCTCGACCTGCCACCCAGACAGCTAAAGTTGCTCCTCCTACTTCACCTGGTCATGTAGGAGTTTCTGCAGCTTTTGGGGGTCCTTCTCCCCCACCTATCCAAAGGGTTATCCCGGCTGTTACGGAGGACCTTCCACCACAACAGATTCTGTTTCCAGGAGGTGTGTCCGCTGACGGAGCATAGATGTTGGCATTGATCTAGGGCATGGTGGATGCTCAGAGGACGTCGATAAAGGCTCAACGAGCTCAGGCTGAGGCACAGAGGGTGTAGGCAAAGGCTCACCAAGCGTAGACTGAGCTGATGAGAGAGAGCATGGAGAATGCTCATCAGGTGGCTCTCCCGGTAGTAGAGAGAGTCGCACAGCTGTATCCTGGCTAACAGCAGCAACAACAGAGGCCAGGCACTATAGAGGTCTTCAAGAGGATGATGCCTTGTGAGTTCAAGGGTGTTGAGGGAATACTATATGCCGACGACTGGCTGGAGGACATAGAGAGAAACTTGTGCTTGGCTCAGATTACAGAGGGTCTACAGATCGAGGCCGCCGGGAGCCAGATGTTCGATATTGCGTTGACTTGGTATCGTACGAAGTTGAGACTTACAGTTAGAGGACTTACTTGGGAGACTTTTAAGGAGATTTTCAAGGAGAAGTTCTTTCCCGATGTGGCCCTGGAAGCCTTAGAGAGTCAGTTCCATGACTTGGTCCATGGGAACATGTCGGTCGATGAGTACGCCATAGAGTTTTCTCGCTTGAGTCATTTTGCACCGTCGATGATTCGGGACCCAGGAGATCGAGCCAGAAAGTTCAGGAAAGGGCTGATAAGAGAGTTCAAATCTCGTACTTCTAGAGGTCGCACTGCTACCTTTGAGGGAATTATGATGGATGCCAAGAGTGCTGAGGATGATCTGGACCTTAGGCCCAAGAGAGGACATGACATTTCTGAAGAAGCGAGTGGTAGCGTAGGACCGACCAAGCGTCCCCACTTTCAGAAGCAACAGAGGCCGTATCAGTACCAGCAGCACCAGGCACCGGCTCAAGGACATATCCAGCAACAGTCACAGAGGCAGACCTAGCCCGCTGTCCAGTGTGCGTACTGCAGAAAGGTGGGAAACACGAGAGACATCTGAAGAAAGAGGCTGGGTACATGTTTGTCTTATGGATCGTCAGTACACCAGTTGAGAGATTGTCCGTCTATTCAGACTCGTCCAGGTCAGGGTGGAGCAGCCGCTCAAAGGGGACTTGCCAGAGTACCAACTACACCAGGAGGCCAGCGGAGGGGACCACCACTTCTGCCACAACATCAGAGGTTTGTCCAGCACCAACAGCAGCAGAGAGGTACACCATAGGGATGAGCGTATGCCATGACAGTCGAGGAGGCCGAGCCAGTAGGAGATGTAATATCAGTTTCAGTTCTTATTGATTCCTTTCCAGCACTTGCATCATTCAATTATGGCGCTTTCCATAATTTTGTATCTGTATCTTAGCCTCTTTATGCATCGTTTAGAGGCAGAACCCTTAGATAGGACTTGCAAGTTCATGACTGGCGGAGGCATTATCCTAGTCAATAATTTTTACAAGGACCGGATAGTTTCATTGGGAGACCATGAGTTGAGTGTGTGCTTACTAATAATGCCACTTCTGGGATATGATATTATACTCGGGATGTACTGGTTGAGTAGGCATCATACAACTATAGATTATCATGGAGGTAGAGTGGTATTTCGACTGCCAGGAGAACTAGAGTTTGAGGTCACTAAAGGAGCAACGGAGCAGAGCAGGGGCATCTTTTATGGAGCCAGGGTGGAAGAGAAGGAGTTACAACATCCTTTGATAGTGGAGTTCTTGGATGTCTTTTCAGAGGAGTTGCCAGGTTTGCCGCCAGATAGAGATATCGAGTTCTCTATAGACTTGGTGCCAGGCGTAAAGCCAATATCACGGCACATCTATTGGGTCAACAATAGCAAACTGGAAGAACTGAAGAAGCAGGTTAATGAGTTACAGGATAAGAGCTTTATTAAATCTAGTTCATCATCGTGGGGAGCTACAGAATTGTTTGTACTGAAGAACGATGAGACGGTACGCATGTGTATTAACTACAGAGCTCTGAACAACCTCACTATCAAGAACAAATACCTGTTGCCGAGGATAGATTATCTCTTTGATCAGTTGAGCGGAGCGAAGGTATTCTCAAAGATAGACTTGAGGTCAGGCTACCACCAGGTGAAAGTGAAGAAAGAAGACATTCCGAATACAGCTTTTTGGACTCGATATGGCCAATTTGAGTTCATGGTGATGCCGTCTGGGTTGACTAATGCACCAGCAATATTCATGAACCTGATGAACAATATGATCCACTAGTACCTTGACAAGTTTGTGGGGGTGTTCATCGATGACATTCTTGTGTATTCAAATACTACGGAGGAGCATGAGGAGCACCTGAGGATGATTTTGGAGACTCTCAGGAAAGAGAAGCTTTACGGGAAGCTTTTAAAGTACGAGTTATTCCTTGACAAGGTTAAATTCCTTGGGCATGTGGTGACAGGTGATGGAATC
Source organism: Iris macrosiphon (assembly GCA_036927795.1). Classification (NCBI taxonomy): domain Eukaryota; kingdom Viridiplantae; phylum Streptophyta; class Magnoliopsida; order Asparagales; family Iridaceae; genus Iris; species Iris macrosiphon. Next base: position 76,194,729 of record JAYESA010000017.1, on the reverse strand, counting down.
TCTGTTAACCCAAAAAAGATCATGGCAGTAGAGTCGTGGGCTACTCTGAGTTCAGTGGCTGAGATCATGAGTTTTCTTGGACTAGCAGGTTACTACAGGAGGTTTATACAAGATTTCTACCGGATTGTAGAGCCGATGACTAGGCTGACTAGGAAGAAAGTGGATTTTGTTTGGACAAAGGATTTTTAAGCCGTATTTGATGAGATAAAGAGAAGATTGATGACAACTCCAGTATTGACGTTACCATCAGGGATAAGTGGATTCACTATCTATTGTGATGCTTCAGGGAAGGGTTTGGATTGCGTTATTCAACAACACGAAAAGGTGATTGCCTATGCTTCCAGGAAATTATGTCCTCATGAGAAGAACTATCCCACCCACGATTTGGAGTTGGCAGCGATCATCTTTGCTCTAAAGCTGTAAAAAAACTATATGTACGGAGAGCTTGTAGAGATCTTCACAAACCATAAAAGCTTGAAGTACGTATTTACACAGAAAGGGCTGAACATGAGGCAGAGGAGGCAGTTGGAGTTGATGAAGGACTTCAATATTTTATTACAGTACCACCCAGGAAAGGCCAACGTAGAATCCGATGCCTTGAGCAGGTATTCGATGGTTATGTACTTGACGACAGACAGACACTTGTTGGCCGATCATGAAAGCTTAAGAATTGAGGTGCTACTTCTGGTATCGAGATTCATATGTAGGGATTGTAGATACATTCTGAGCTGATTGACAGAACTAGAGCTACACAGTATGAGGATAAGGCTCTAAGGAGTATCAGGGCACAGGTTTGGACAGGATTATCAGAGGACTTCACTATTGCTGATGATGGATCATTGCGGCATGGTAGTAGGATATGCATGTCGAGCGGGGAGCTGCACGATGAGGTTTTGCAGGAGGCACATCGCTTTCAGTACTCGATGCATCGAGGTACAAACAAGATATATCGAGTCCTGAGAGAGCACATTTGGTGGCATGGTATAAAGTACGAGGTAGCACGCTTTATATCCCAATGTTTAGTGTGTTAGCAGGTAACGTCGGACCGACATAGCTCGGGTGGATTGCTTCAGCCTTTACCTATCCTAGAGTGGAAGTGGGAGTATATGACTATGGATTTTATTTTAGGGCTTCCGCGTTCTCCATGAGAAAAAGACTCAATTTGGGTCATCATAGACAGGTTGACCAAATCAGCCTACTTCTTACCATTCAAAGTGGGTACGTCGACAGAGAAGCTAGTAGAGATATATGTATGGCAGATTGTCAGATTACATGGGGTTCCTATAAGCATCGTCTTAGATTGGGATAGTCGTTTCACTTCCCACTTCTGGAGGAGTTTGCAGGCTAGCTTAGGCACTCAGCTCAAGTTCAGTATCGCATACTACCCAGACAGACGGACAGTCAAAATGGACTATTCGGACTCTCCAAGATATGCTCCGTACTTGTGTTCTGGATCTCAGAGGTTCTTGGAAGGATCATCTACACCTGGTAGAGTTTGCTTACAATAGTTACCAGGCCAATATTGAGATGTCACCATTCGAGGCTCTATACGGACAGAGGTATCGTACACCGTTATCTTGGGATAATGTCGGTGAGAGAACCTTGTTGGGTCTAGATATGGTCGTGGATGCAGCGGAGAAGGTAAAACTCATCAGAGATAGAGTTCGAGTGGCGCAGGACAAACAACGAAATTGAGCCTACAACCACCGTAGACCCTTGGAGTTTGAGGTATAGGTTTTGTTAAGATTGCTTGTGATTGCTTTATTTTAGATTACATGTTAAGGCTATATTATTCTAGGTTGGTGATTTGGTATTCTTGTGGATTTTTTCGACACTGGGCACGATTCGCTTTGGTGGAGGCAGAAAGCTTAGTCTACCGTACATCGGACCTTTCGATATTCTTGCGAGGGTCGGTGTAGTGGCCTACAAACTAGACTTATCCCCTGCACTAGAGCGAGTATATAATGTATTACATGTGTCACAGCTGAGATGGTACGTGGAAGACCCTAGTCACGTACTAGATCACTCGGAGATTGAGGTTGTCCCGACTCTCAGCTATCCTGAGCAGCCTGTAGAGATTTTGGATCGCTGAAAGAAGGTATTGCGGAACCAGACTATTCCTTTGGTTTATGTTGCATAAAGACATCACTCTCCAGGTGATTGTGTTCTTATGCTAGTTTAGTTTAATTTTGAGAGCAAACTTTTTTTTGGAGGGCACACTTGTCACTACCACATTTATAGAGTAGGAGCATTTTTGTCATTTGTAATATTTATATATATTGTGTTTATAGTTACATAATATATATAATATGTTATTTTATTATTAATAATATGTGTTAGTGGGCTAGACTTGATGTGACCATTAGACTCAACCTTAGACTAGATATTTTTGGACCTACTAGTTAATCCCCTTTCATTTAATTAAAAAATTGTTAAGTTTCTATTAGGGATGAAAACCCCACTAATTAGAAAACTCTTCATGAAATTATTGAGGGCAAATGGGACTTTATGCATTAGCTAGCCCTAGGTCCATAAGTAGTCGGCCCTATATAGGAGAGGGAGGAGCCTCCCTCAAGTGCATTCATTATTCATGAGAAACCCTAGATTTAGTTCTTCTCCAAAAGTTTATTCCTCCACCAATTTCAGAAATTAAACCCTAATCCCTCTCATTTCCCTCATCTAAGAAGCCTAGAAGCTTAGGTTTCAATTTATTTATTTTGTTGATCATTAAGAGCCCACCCATGGTCTAGGAATAGCCACAAGGGGGAAGAATGAGTCTCTATCGGTTTCCATGGTATTTCTTCATGAAGTTGTTTTCACATTTTGGGTTTTGTGTTTAAGAATGTGTTTTTTTCCTCTATTGTTCATTATAACTTGTCATATTAGTTATATATTGCTATAATTGACAAGTATATTATCATGACACTATAAAGAGTATCTTGAGCCTTGCACATTAGGTGTTTGTTAAATTGACTAATAGAGAGAGTACCTATTTAGAATGTTATATTCATGTGATATTGTATACATATATATATATATAAATGAATATACATATTAGTGTATATATATAAATGTTAGAGTTGATTTTGTGTGTGTGTGTGTGTGTGTGTGTGTTGGTCACAGGTTATGAACAGGTGATGTGCAACTGTGTCGGGTTGGTATTTTATTGATGTGAAGTCCAGTGGATTAACCTCAACTATAACCATATGTGCAGGTAGCAGTCCTAGTGCACCAATCATGCTTGTGTGTGACAAGTATATAGTATAAGAGTACATAGTGTATATCTTAGATATTGAGGGTTTATAGCAGCAACCTTAGAAGGAATGGGTGTATATTGGTAAATGTACATTTGGGTATATATGTGTATATATGATGATAAATTTATAGGTGTTATGACACTGTGTCGCAGTGTGAGGATCAGGTATATGTGTATTCAACTGTGGTTAGTGAAGGGTTCAATACCTCATGGGTGTATAGTGTATAAAGCAATGGAGGCTCGAGTTGCATATTACATTTGGGTGTTCAGGGAATACTAGTGTTAGTTTAGTTGTTATAGGGGTTGTTGTTGTAATGTAATTGTTGTTGCCAGTTGTTGTTGTTGGTATGTAATGAGGGCAGAGGATCTGATTAGAGTGTCAGTGGTAGGGTGTAATCAGTGAGGAGGAAATTTGGGAGTTCAAGTGCAGATTGGGGAAAAAGATACAGTAGCAATACAAGCTGCCCTCGAGCAGTGTTAAGTGGAAACAGCACACATTGGTGCAAGTAACTCTGTTAGGCATAGTGTTGAGGTACAAATTTATGCGGACCCTGCAGAGATATATTGCAGTGTGTAGTTGGAAAGAGAAGTAGGGATACTTGAGTATCAGTAGGTTTATGAAAGGATTTGATACCTTAGTGTATCAGTTCTTTTAGGAAATATCAGTTGGTTAAGATGAGAGGACTGATATCATTGGCAGAAGTTGGACATTGACTGATACAAATGTATCAGTTATGTTTGAGAGTCAATATAGTGAATGGGTTAAGGTATAGTTCTAAGGCAAGGGTTTTGAGTCTAAGTTGGCAAGGTAATCACTAAGGTAATTTGATGCTAGTAGAGGTTTCAGAGGTAATTAGATATAGTCATTATGCATTTATAGTGTGACACTAGTAATGCCAGTTATTATAGTATAAGTGCAGATAGCTATTGAGTTAGTTGTAATTTTAAAATTATATGGAAATATTAGATGCAGTGGATATACACTTAGTAGCAGCAGTTAGGTGGAATTCCAATGCAGTTGGTAGATTGTCAAGTTAAGGTACTGCAGTTGCTTGTGTTGGGGCAGAAACCTAGGAATATTCCCGTACAGCTACAACAATCGTACTTCAGGGATGTTACTTGGGTCTGAGGTAAACCTGGGTATGTAAGTTAGTATTAGCATCAGTTGGTAGGTTATGTATCAGTTGCATTAGTTGAGTTCTTGTTATTAGCATCTCATTTTCAGTCAAGGAGTGGGTTAGAGTGCTAGTTATTAGAGTGCTTGCTAAGGATTGGGTTAGAGTGTTAGTAATTAGTTTAGTAGGTTAGTTTGGGCAAATCAAGTGTCAGAATTATGTTAAGTTAGAGTCCAGTTAGTAATATTAGATATGGTATCACTAGGTAAGGTAGTACATGATAATATACTACTAGTATTAACATTAGCTAGTATTAACTTGTTTAGTAACCTATTAAGTTGTATGGACCTAGTTGAACCTAGAAAACTAGAAATGACCTAGTAATCACTTTAGATGCTAGAAATAACATAGAACCATGATTTTTTACTCTTTTATCCCTTAATACACCAAATTGACTTGAAACTCATCTATAGGGTTGTGCGACATCATCTTAGACATCGAGAGTCTCATTGCTCAGGATCACATGCGAGTATATTCTCTAACAGTTTTTATTATTTTGATCATTACTATAATTCTAGTTGTAGTGTATACTTGATTCTGACACAATGGATACACGGGCAAGTATCATAGATGCTTGTCATGAGGAGTCGTGATTGGAATCCATCGTACTAGCTGGGGGCAAGGAAATATTAGTTAATTATGTGATCATACCCCACCTTACATGCATTATAGCTCACCCCACATATCACGTAGGGTGTAGCCTGACCATTTACATGCCTCATAGCCTGTTATATATGATTAGACTAACTTTTACTCGCATCATAGCTAACCAGATGGTAAGCCTAACCTCATATGTATCATAGCCAATCATATATAACAAGCCTGATCTAGTCCCAAGCCAATCATATTGCAAACTGATATTTCACAACAGTTAGTCAGTATTTTTATTCTTACTCCAGTACATTCGTTTTTAGCTTTCACCATTATCTGTTTCACTGCTAGTTAGTTCTATATGATGATTACATGTCTTTCTAGTATTTCTTATCTTCCAGGATTTTCTTCCATTTTGTATTTTCTTAAACTATTTTATAGTTTTTATCAATATAATTAAAATTGTTTTTAGTGTTTGTGCTTCGCTCCAATCCTGATTGGATAATATTTTTCAAAGGATCTTGAGGATTTCTGTCCTACCCATTATGGTCCGGGAGTAGATGGTGATTACATTCCGGAGATTCCAGAGGAGCCACTCCACATTGAGGATACACCACCCACAGTTTTTTAGACAGCACTTAGCCTTGTTCATTTATGTATTGGATTATTCTAAACTTGAGATTGAGTTGTATTATGTTGAGACATTATCTATGTTGAGATAGCTAGACTCTAGATTTATTGTTATTTTTTTTGAGTTGTGTTCTGGACTTTTGTCGGATCTCCTTTATATCTTATCGTGCCATTTACCTTCTTTATACTTATTGTGATTGAGTATCTTATGAATTGATGATTATATGAATATTCATTGCCCTCTTATGGAGTTGAGATCATTGACAAGTTTTTTGTGAGTTGTGTTAGTATTTTTTAGACCTAGAGAGTGTTCTACCGCCGATGTTGCAGCGTAGGCTGGACGTACCCATGACTCATGTCCACATTCCTGGTATGGGTCGTGACACTGTGGCCCGTAGTGCGTAGGACACCAGTCCTCTAATGAATCATTTGATAAATATATTCAGTCAGGATTGGAGCAAAGTACAACCCAAATAGCAGTTCCAATAATTGACAGAAACTATGAAACAACAATAGCAATAAAAATAAATGATGGAAGTAACTGAACTAGCATATATGAGAAAGAGCATCATAGTAAATAATGGCAAGAACTGAGAACAATATGGTGAGAAACAATAATGTAAGGAACTAGAATAAATGAAACAATGTATATAAATGTACCTGGAAATATTAGTAAGATAATGAGATCGGCATGGGCCTAACACGGGCTATATATAAAAAGTGAGCTAGCATAATTATGTGTGAGTTTCATGATCTGGTAACTATCACGGGCTACACTAATCACTGGCTATAAGGTATGATCACATATCCACTAATACTAACCCAACCCCCGACTAGTACACGGATCAAAATCACGATAAGTTATAACACGTATATCATACTACACGGTCTATAATATTATACACAATGATCACGGTCTATATAATCACTAAGATATTATGGTAACCACTGATTAATCATGAAGCACGACACGACGATCACTGAGTAACCACGACAATAATATCTCATGACCAAGATCCACGTATACCAATACGTGAAACCATCATGTCAAGAATCAAATATCTCAATACTAAATATATGAAACATAGAGGCTACCAAATAAGAAAACAATCAGAGAATGTACTCGCCTATGGTCCTGAGCAAATAGTATATCTCAGTGTTCGAGATGGTGTCACAGTCACCTAAATATTAATATCATGTCAATGGGTGTGAAGAAGTGATAAATAAGCTAAAATATGATAAAATATGATTTTCAAGGCCAAGACTAGGTCATACTAGTCAAACTAGGTCCATCTAGGCTAATACCTGGATTCTAGGTCCATACCTAGCTTATAGGTTGATTACAAGTCTAAACTACTATATACTAGGTAATACTAGGTTGTGGTTAGGTTTCTTGGTCAATACCTTGAAGGTTATTACCTATACTAGCCAATGATACTAAGTACTATATATATATATATATATATATATATATATATATATATATATATATATATATATATATATATATATAACTTATAAATATACTAGTACTATATAGTATCTAATATTACCTTAGTATATAATTTATCTTATACTAGGTGTTTTACCTTAGTGTTTACTAATACCTTAACTATCTTAGTATAACCCATTGCCTAGATATATATGATCACTACCCAATACCTTATATATATTCCTAGACTTTTAACTTATACTCCTCAACTAGATACTCTAGTAACTCATTCACTCTCATAACTTGAACCTTACTCTCACACAATACCACTCCCAACCTTAGCATGCCCTCACTGTATATAAGCATACTCCTAATCTTCACTTAAAACCTTCAACTACTCATACCAAGCAAGCACTCACACTGATACACACTTGTGTATCACACAACTCACTTGCTAACCTATATGTATGTGTATCACACTAACCTACACTGCTGCTAACACATAAATCCCTAAACCACTGCCAAAAGGAAACACCTGAGCCTCCAACCCCCATACCATATGAGTTTCTCCCTTTTACTGATATTGAAGTATCAGATTACCCGAGCTCCCCATTGCTACTACTTTAGTAGCTGGTAATGCTCTCTTTATATGTTGCTACTCACTGATACATGTCCTAATACCCGACCACAAGCTCCATGTGTTGCTGCTCTTGCATGACCTACCCAGGCATGCCTACTACTCCAGTTGCTGAATTATTGGGTTACAAATTGTTGTTGCAATTGTTACTGACTTGAGGTCCATATGGACCTGACACAAAGTCTTCCCCCCAAGCTATGCCCTAGTAGAAGCTACTACTTGCTAACACTCAACCCCCCCTCTTATTAGTACAAACCCAGTACACCATTTTATTTAAATTTATAAGCTCACATTCAAGTTCCTGCTACTGGCCTTTCACTTGCTAATCCACATATGTACACACACACACACAAAACAAAAGATCACTTCCTAGTTACTTCTCCCCACAGTCATTACAGTCACTCATAAACACCCTCACTACACACCTAAATTCATATATAATACCAATCTAGTCGCACTATATATATCATATAATTAACACATTCAAATCTACGATTCTAAGTGTCAATTAAGCAAACACTAGATGAACAAGTCAAGATACACTATCAACTAATGTGTCAAGATCCACAATACCCAATTAGAACTAAATATACATATGTAATATAATTATATATAACTATTGAAACTTGCTACAAAGGAAATTAGGGTGAAAAATACTAGCATGCATAAAACCCCTAAAATGGAGCACCATATCAAGATACTATGATACGCTCTACTCGTGTCCAATTATGGACACGTATCTAGTCCCACAACCCCGATCTAAGTCTAATTAGATATAATTGGTCTCATGACACACACTTGATGTGTCAATATCGGAATTCCACCTAATTAGACACAAATTATCATGTAGAATCCATAATACAAGTCATATGAACCTAGTTCTTTATCCTATTGGTAGCCTTAAGTCGAAGGATAATTTCTAATGGTTAAATGCATGAAATAGAGTCTAAATTAAGGGGTGGATTCAAAATTTACCTATTGGGAGATGGATTTCTAATAAAATGCTCAATGGACACAATTATGATACAATCTCCTTGTCAATTTTTCCTTCTTCAAGTGCTCCTTGCAATCCAAGCTCTAATGCTTCTTAGATGATGATATTGAGAGGGAATGTGTGTGAATTGGATTGGATTTTATGGAGGGATGAGTCAATTTGGGGAAGAACATAATTGGGGATCTATAATGGAATGAACTAATGAGAGGAGAGAGAGAGAGAGAGACCCTCTATAGTGGTCGACCCCCTCTTTTCCCCTTTCCAAGCAATGTAAAATGTCTATGGTACCCCTACTAGATAGTCATGAGGTTTAATTAAGGAGTGCTATATTAGGAAGCTTCTAATTCTTCATGAAACTAATCTAATCTTCTTAATTAATTCGGGGAATAGGTCTAATGGGCCTAGTCTAATGTTAGGCTCAATGTGTCATGACAATGCAATGGGTCCACTAATGACAAGTCCAATAAATTAGGCTACCCAACAAATAAATAATAAATAACACAATATTAGTTAATAGCCCAATAAAAATAATATTAATTCACGAAAAAATAAATATATGGAAAAAGACTAAAATACCCTCATCTAGAAATGTGGCAGTGACAAAAGATACATATGTAATTTTAGCCGTGCAAACCAAATCTAACGAATGTAACATAGGTATGTATGTATCTCAGCCTATGTTACACCAGAATAATTTTTCGACATATATATATATATATATATATATATATATATATATATATATATATATATATATATATATATATATATATTACCTAACTAGATCTTTTTCAATATTTATTAAAACTAATTATATTATGCTTATTAATTCCTTATGATTAGGTCTAAACAAATATATAGATATGTATGTATATTAAGATTTGATTATAAATGCAAAGAGATAGTAATATATGATTCCTATTGATTTTGTTTTGGATTTTGGTCATGATTTATTAGTATTTCTTATTATAACTTGGATTATTATTAAATTATTATTTTATATGGCTATTTATTTAAAAATTCAAATTATTATGATTAACAATAGTTTAAATAAATTTAGTAAAATTTGGAACAAAATTTGAAACAATTTGGATTACAAACTGCACTATATTAAAACGATCATATTTCCTACAATTTCAACTCTAAATTTAGTTTACGACCTCATTTTGGAAAGCTAACCACTAGGACATGTAGAAACTTGTTTTAAATTTTGTCTTTATGATCTAAAAAATTGTAGTAAAAAGGGAACACGAGATTATTTCATGTTTAGTCAAATCTTCTAGAAAAATTTATTATAATATTTTTTATTAAATAATTAGACCATGTCTACTCGGGTCGGAGTCCGGACTAGATTTCAGATTTTAGTTCAAGATCTGATCGAACCCAAAGTATTTAATTGGCTAGTTGGGATCTATATGGCCCGATCCAACCCACTTTGCATCTAACTTTTTTTCAACCAAGTGGATATTCGTACCCTGATTTTACTATTAAGAATTTTTTGTATCTAATTAAAAGAATTATGATGTGTATCGGGCCCGACCCAGTCCGGGCCCAGTGTTGATCGGATTTGGATGGGCCTAGGCTGGGCCAGGGCTTAGCCCGGAGGAGAGTCGGATGGGCTGGCTAAGACTGGAAAAGTGAGGGAGGAAACCCATACCAGACCCGAGTTCGGTTAGGAGTGGGTCGGGCCGAACTTGGCTCGGTCTGGGTCGCTTCAGGCCCGACCTTGTTTAACAAAAAATCAAAAAGTTGAAATTTGAAAACGAAAAATTGAAATAATTTTATTAATGTAATTATATTTTAAATCAAATAGAACATTTGTTTTTGTTCTATCTTCCATTTTTATTGATGAGCTCCTCCTCCTCCTTCTGTAGTAGCGTCATAGTCCAGCCCATTGATGTCGGCACTTTCTTCTTTTGCGTGTTGTGTTTATTTTTTGCACGAACACAAACTTGAATGCAGATGTGCACTTCCAAAGTATCTGACAACATCCTTCTCCTCTTCTTGCTTAGCATACTTTAACTTGCACTAAAATAAAATTTCGATGCTACCATGGATACAAGGACCATTAGAAGATCACGTGATAAAAAAAGTATATGATACAGTTTTTGTGTCTTTTCCACCATTCTGAAATTAAAAAATACGATCTAGAATCATCAACATCTTCTTCATACGAATTTAAACACAAGGACAATTCTTGAGTTGGTAAAGAAGATTTTTTTTTTCTTCCTTTGTAGTATACTTTTATCATGAGATAACTTGGATATTAAATCCGAGCTACTACTACTACTACTACTACTACTACCTTCTTGAACGGTTGTACCGGGTCGGCTCGATTCAACTTTTTCTTCATATAAAGTAATTAGAGTATCTAAAACTTTTTTAAATTTTTACTTTTAAGCTACATACCTCAACATTCATATTGTCATTAAAGTCTTCTAACAATATAAATACAACCTCTATTTTAATTTTTGGATAGAAAACTGAAGCCAAACAATATAAAAGTGTATATCACACCAATATTTTAGAAATTTTGTTTCCATTTTGGAAACAACATAACCAAAATTAGGAGCATTTATATATTTTGAAAATAAATGTGACATGTTAATAATATTTGTTAAAGCTAAAGGAGAAATTGGATAATAAGATCTAGATAAAATACATGTACCATTGTAAAATATTTATAAAAATTCATAAATTGAACTAGCAATTAAGTAATCATTTTTAGTTACATTAAAAACAAAAATTGGATTAACATTACAATAATGTGTAATAATATCTTTAAATTTAATAGAAGATTTCAATATTAAATAAATAGAATTTCATCTATGTGGTGCATCCTTAACTAATCTTCTAAATGTCATTCCATATTGTACACATAATATTTTAAAATATGTTTGTCGACTTGCAGAAGTGCTCAAACTAACTAGATATGATCTAATATTTCCTTGAAAGAAATAAAGACATTCTTGTACAATTAAATTAATAATATGACAAGCACATCTTACATAAAAAAAAGTCGTCCTTCTATTATAGGATAAAATTATGATTTTAAAATTTTAATACAAGAAATTTTATTACTTACATTACGAAAATAAATCAAATTTTTTTTTTATTACATATCATATTCACGTAAAAATTGTATTATAGCTCTACCGATTGCAGCGCCAGTATGTGAAAATTCTAAAGGACTTAAACAAATAATTCATTTTTGTAAAATTCATTTTACTTCTAAATAATCTCTCGTGATACTAGTAAAAGGGTAATTGTTTTTACTAGTCCATATATCAGAATATAAAGCAAATTTATTAACATTTACAAAACTTTATTTTCTTTTTGAAAGATTTTGACAGCTTCTTCTCTAATAGTAGACCTAGAAACTTTAGTACAACAAGGATTGAGAGTAGTACTTGGATTATTATAAAATAATTTACTCATACAAAATATAAAATATTTTTTATCATAAATAATATATTTTTTAACTCGAATTTGTTACGAGCAGTAGAATAAGTAAATTTATCTACAGAAGATCCTTGAGGACCAATACTTAGCTGTGTTTGTCTATCATTTATTGTGTCATTGTCATAATAACTTTTATAGCATCTTTTTAAAGTGTCCGTGCAATCATTTTTTTTCATTTAAAAATTCTTGCATATCTTGTATTGTGCAACTTTAGGAATTATTTTTTGATCTTTTGGATTTAAAATGGTTTTCCCTCACAATCGATGACAAATAATTTATCATAAAATTTCCATAAAACTGAATTTTTTTTCCTAGTTGAATCATTAGTAGTCGTACTTCTAACTTCTGGAGGTGGCATTTGTGTCGGTGACAAAAAAGCTTGACTATGATTATTATCATAAAAATTAGAATAATAATTATAAGCCTGTTCGGAACCACCTTGATAGGGATGGTTAGAACCAATAGCATCATTATGATCCCTATTTAAAAAAAAAATTTAGAAAAAATAATAAGAAAAGAGAAAGAATTTTTTCCAACAAAAGAGAAAGAGAGAGAGAGAGAGAGAGAGAGAGAGGAAAGAAAATTCACAAATAAAAAAAGGGAAGAAAACTATTTTTTTAATATTAAAAATTACTTGAAACGTCAACTTGATGCCTCTAATTATTTTTTTCACAAGTTGAAGTCTTCAGAAAACTGCACTTTAAACTCTAGAAAATTGTACTCAAATATCCAGAAAGTTGTAACTTCATTCTCCAAAAAGATGTTACTTCAATCTTTAGAAAATGGCTTGCTTCAAATTACCCCTTATGCCCCTAAAATATAGTTGTTATAAGAATTTTTTGTTCAATATCAGTAAAATGACCAAAATACCATTCAAATAGTTATAAAACTGCCATATAATGGGCTACTTTCTTAAAAATTTCCCCAAAACATATATAGCAGTTGGAGTGGTAAATTTCCAAAAAATCTCTCCAACATTTATCTAAACGACTATAATAGGAGGTATTATGCTAATTTACCCCTTACTAGATATATAAATGTAATATATAAATCAGTGGGGCCCATAAGGGATTTCTGATCGAATTGACCAGACCTAGACGAAACCTTGATCGAGCTGTTGGACCGGGTCGATTCAGGCAGGGTCGACCGAACTACCAAGACTGAACCGGTTGGGCTCAATTTTTTAACCGGGCCGGACTATCGAGCCGCTTCGTTGGACCAATTCCGGACCCAAATTTCTTGTTGGCCAGATCGGGTCAACCTAGACCAACGTTGACCAGGCGAATTCTGGGCCAGGTTTTGGGTCGCCCGGCCCAGTAAACAACTTGACTGATAAGAAGACTAAAGGTAGGAAAACAACAAGCCTTCTTATTTCTCAAATTCAAATCCATATACAAGAGAAGCCAAAGGCAATTTTTATTGGTTTGAACCAAAATATAATCTCTTGCGTCATTACAGTGCCAACGGAGAAATCATATATGTAGGCACCAGTAGGGTGAACATTCGGTTTATTCAGTTTTAATTGAACCGAAATATTCAAAACCGAATAAACTAAAATTCTAAAAATCCATAATCAAACCAAAATTAGCCAAAACGAAAACCGAACAGACCAAAATAACGATTCAGTTTATTCGGTTTGTTCGGTTGCACTATTTCTTTTGTTTAATAGGTTGGATCCAAAGTTAAAATCATGGTTAAATGATATTAAAAAATATAATTTTTATACACAAATTGCGTCCAAATTTATACTAATTGTTAAATTACCAAAATTTTGGTTCAAAATATGTACATACAATTGTTGCTTTCAAAATATACATATTTTAATTACAACATATATATAGAATTTAAATTTTTTGTATAATTGCATAAGTCTTATTCAATTTTAAAATTTGGATAAACCGAAATCGAATCAAATTTTTTATTCATTTAGTTTTTGGTACAAAACAAAATAACGCTCACCCGTAGCCACCACCGAAAAAACTGGTTCACTCATATCCATCAATCATGAACATTAACAATGGTAGTAAAATTCATTTTGTTCTCATCCAATTTCTTGTGCAAGGCCACATTATCCCCATGATCAACATTGGTCGTCTCCTCGCCAGTCGCAGAATCACTGTTTTCTTCATCACCACCCCTACTAACTTGTCAAGAATCAAACCAACAGTCGAATGCTTCTCCGAGTTCATACTCCCCGTCAACTTCATCCCTCTCACATTCCCTTCCACAGAGTTTGACCTTCCTGAAGGTTGCTAGAACCTCGACTCCATCCCATTAGCTTCTTCCCGTGTCAACTTCCCTAGTGCCGCGAAGCCACTCAAGCACCCTCTCACTCTTTATCTTCATGACCCGAAGACTATTCCTCTACCAAGCTGCATCATCTACAACTTCGGTCACCCGTGGACTTTAGACATAGCTCGGGTGCTCTGGGTCCCCCACATCGTGTTCCATTATTTCAATTGCTTTTCCCTCTTATGCATGGAGAACCTGACCCGTTATAAGACCCATGAGACCCTGACCTCGGATTCGGACACGGTTACGTTAGCTCGGAAGAGTTGGACAATTGGTTGGACGACAACTTTACCGAGTCGATGTGTCTCGAGATCAGAGGCTAAGCACCACAACTGAGGATTCTTTCGCCCCCTACAGTAGGAGGTTTTTGTTGGTGGCGACGTTACCGAGATCGTATAAACGTACGTGAAAATCGAAATCACAACTGATTATTGCTCTTAATGATCTTACGTTATCAGAGTTCAAATTGACTCTAAAGAAAAAAAAGTTTGCAAAATCTCTAATAATCGCAGATGCTACAAAAGAGAATACAACGATGAATACAAGAAATAAGTAGGATCACAAAATCATAAACTTTGCTTGATTGATAAAAATTACCGTTGCTCAAAGCAAGATTCGATCCAATTCATCGATCTTCTTCCAGGAACTAACAAGTTTTGATCTAAGAACATATGAAACGCTCCTGTCACTCTTTTTTGTGGATCTTCAATTGGATACTTTGAAACAAATAGCACCTAGTTGCTCCTGATGGCTACTGTTAAGGCTCCTCACAACACTCTTTATTCTCTCTATGGTATATCTCTTTTCTGTCACCTTGGAGAAGAACACATAATTTATATATAGAGGAGAGGCCCTTAGCAGCCCACTCCTTTAGTGGGCAATAAATTCGGAGATCATGTCCACTAAGTGGAGGCGATTACCGCCATTACCACCACTTAATGCGGAGAAATCGTCCACTAATAGGACAATTAATGACCCATTAATTATGGCAATTAATGCCTATTGCCCTTCTTATCAAGGAGATAATGGTCACTTTCATAATGGAGGTTACTGCCACATTCTGTGCTGCCTAGAACCATGCTTTCTGCAGAAGCAATTGCCAGCGAAAACACAACATCCTCGTGGATGCTCACACAGGCCGTGTTGTTATGTTGGATAGGTGCACCATTGCTCCGTTGCATGCATTATTTTGTGTTACAATCGTGGAAAAACCTGTATGGAAACTCGCACGGGCCGAGTGCACAACGACTAAAAATCTCGCACAAAAAATAAGCACAAACAGTGCCATCCCGCGTCTGATGCGTACGTGCGAAGTGCAAAGTGCGCCATCAAAGCACCACTTTGCGTCCTTCTCCTAAGCCCGAGCCTGGGTTCGAGTCCGAGTCTAAGTCGCTAAGCACCTATGGAGCTTAGCCCCTTAGGGAGATCCCAAAAAGAGTGACAAAACTTAAATATTTTATTGAGGAGTTTAAACATAGCCTCTAGGAAAATTATCCATATGACACCCACATAGGTCACCACTCTCAATATCTGCATACCTCAATAACAAGCTTTGCTATATATTGAGATACCCACTTGGAGTATTTTCCACTATGGGACTATCTTTCTTGTAGTGCCAAGAAAAAGCAACAATCTCCCTTATATATCAATATATGACTGAGCATTCCCCACAATGACTGTACATCATGCATTAAGATATATGTCGCTTATGAATTTAATTTTCCCACATGGGTCAAACAACAGTTTGATACATAATGAACTATGACTTGAATTCAGTACCATAACTGCTATCATTTTCACTCATAAAATGACATTAGCTATTCCTCTAGTCGCACATTAATGGACCTGTGCTGACCTAGTATGAGTGTATGTATCTTGGGTGTCTACAAGTTTACCCTCAAGAGACGGTCTACATCTCTATTCATACACTTATGTGAGTTATTTCAAAGATTTCTAACATAACCTAGTATGAAGCCTTTCGCTTCCTTGCGGTGTTACGTTGCTATGACATGGCCCAAAGCCAAGGTCCGCAAGCTCTTGGTGGTGTCATACCACTGTAGCATGAGGTCCCAGCCACTTTATAGTGATGTACTACCACTCTCTACTTTCAACTTAATGCTACCTGCCTCTGTGCGGTGCTACGCTGTTGTGACATGGCTCGAAGCCAAGGGTTAACCTCTGTCACGACCCGCACCCAAATGTTTAGGCATGAGTGCATGGGTACGTCCAGCCTATGTCGTAGTATCGATGGTAGAACACTGTTTAGACCTCAAGGTCAACACAAATCCAACTAATAAACAATAAACTCAATCACAAAATTCTAAGAAAAAATATGAATACGAAAGATAAATCTAATACAATATCTCAAAATTATCTAAAGTCTATAATCCAATATTTATACAAATCATAAAATATTTCGTAGACAAATCCGGTCAACAACTAAAAGAATAAAAGTAGAGAAGATACCAAAAATAAAGAAATGCTAAACTAGATCTCCACAAACCATGTCATGGTCCAAGGTGAAGGAACAGTCTTAACTAAGCATCATCCGAAGAACAAAGAATGCGGGGCATAATACTTCCTAAATATTTTAACACATCCAGTCAAGAGTGGAGCTAGTATTGTTATAGCTACAAAAGTACATAATATATGTATAAATATATCATGATAAGTATTGTACAATAAGTAAACTAGTCTAGCAGGTAATGTACATCATGTAATAAAACAGGTAATAAGATAAAACTAGAAACATGAACTAGCAACATGTAAGCAAGTAAACTATATCATGGAAATCAAGGCATGAAAAGAACAATAATCATGTAACTAGAATAAAAAACTAATACGACATGTCGTAAGTGAGGTATATGACTACTAGGAGTCAGATCGAATAATGAATCACGAAAAATGGATAATCACGGATCACGAAAAAAGATATGAGCTATTACAGATGTAGAATCATAGAAAGTACGAGTGTAAAATACAAGCATGGTCAAAATCTACCACATATAAAACCACGCACATGTAAAATGGAGAAACCCAATGGAGTTGGCCCATTTTTTACGCGTCAGAAGAGTGCACGCATCTTTTTCACTTTCTTAAATCGATAACAGACAATTAAGAGTACGAGACAAAATATGCATATTTAATACAGTATCTCTTGGAGAAACGTGGACAAGATCACGCCCAATTAATGTTGTGACAATGAACAGACAGTAGCATCATGACAAAAGTCTAGTCAGCATGGCCAAAGTCTACCACATACAAAGCCACGCACGTACAAAATGGTAAAACCCAGAGGAGTTGGCCCATTTTTCATGATTCAGAAGGGTGGATGCATCTCTTTCACTCTCTTAAATCGACAATGGGATGTTAAGCGTACGAAAAAAAATGCACATTTAATACAGTATCTTTTGGAAAAATGTGGAGAAGATCACGCCTAATTAATGTTGTGATCATGAAAAGAAAATGACATCATGGCAAAAGTCTAGTCAGCATAGCCAAAGTATGCCATATATAAAGATATGTGCATATAAAATGGCAAAACCAAGTTGAGTTGGTCCATTTTGCAAGCGTTAGAGGGATGCACGCATCTCTTTCACTCTCTTAAAATGATAGCGGACAATTAAGATTACGAGACAAAACATTAATATTTAATACAGTATCTCTTAGGAAATCATGGAGCAGACCACACACAATTAATGCTATAATCATAAAACAACAGTTGTCATAATGACTAAAGTCTAGTCAGTTTAGCCAAAGTCTGTCACATATACGCGTACAAAATAATAAATCACAGTGAGGATTGTTCATTTTTGCATGCGCCATAGAACGACTATAAATATGAATCATTGTTATTCAAAGAGGACAAAAAAGAGAGAGAAAAGAACTCTTTTTGCCAGAGCCTTACTGCTGCCTAGTTCTCCAGTGATTGAGATTTAGCATTTCTTTTCCGTGTGTCTGGTGGTCCTAGGAGTAAAGTGGTCGACCGAAGACCAAATATCTATAGCTACAATTCTCCAGAACTTTTATACCTAGATTTTTGTATAGGATCTTTTGTACACTTTTAAAAAGTTTGTAACAAGCGAGATTGCCTTTCAAAGAAAAATGTACACCATTTCATTATCTTTCTCTTTCGACTTATCCTATGCAAATAAGATGACTACTCTGCTAGAGATAAACTTCTCCTGTGACGAGAAGGTGGTGGCTCAACCCAACACTGCGTTGAACGCCACAACGCACAAGATGTTGGTCATCAAGTTTGACCAACAAGCTTATGAAGAAATATTCTCTGGAGGATACTCTAGCTTCTCGCAGGCGGCCAAGCCTAGGAAAGTTCGTAAAAATTGGAGACTCGTGTCTCAAATCTCTTACCCGACATCTCTAATGACAAGAGGATGAGTATGACAAACTTCTCAAACAAAAGATAATTCGTTGATCCTACTCAAGCATTTTCCATATATAACATAGATGCAATCCTTAGCTATGACAGTGTGCCTACTAAGGAAAAGAAATCGAGGAAAGTCGGCAAGACTGTCATCAAAACATCGCATCTTTGACCCCGACGTCGAAAAGGACAAGAGAAAGAGTATGATAAACTTCTCAAACAAATAATCAACTGATCCTACTCATGCACTTCCCGTCTACATCGTAGACGCAATCCTCAGCCATGCCAGTTGTAGAAGCATGAAAAATACGCTGAATAGCTATACGCAACATTTTTAATGCGGGGCAGCGTAAAATATGTCTTCGGAGCCATCAGCGTACAAAAGAGCTTTTTCCTCTAAGTACAGCATAAGGTATAAGCTCGAGGACTATCCGCGTAAAGCAGTACGTCCAGGCTACTTTAGCGTAAAAAGGGTGCTACATCGCCTTTATGGCGTAAAACTCATCCGCTCTTAATACAACATTGAAGTGTACGAGGAACGCTTCGTATTCCCTAAAATGAACCTGTCAAATCATGTAGTGAACCTGACGTCTGACTCCTGACAAAGAATACTGCATGACTACTCAGACGACGGCAATAATGATGGCAGATCTTCGAGACACGCCTCTGCATTTAATGCGCAGGATGATGACAGATCTCTGCATTTAATGCAAGGGATTTGATTAAAAACTGTCGTTTAGCGACATCTCCTCGGCTTAAACCACTTTTACGCATACAAGGAAATACGCTGCCTAGTTTTACACAGGCAGATGTGAGCTGTTTACGCTCTACAAAAGATAAACCGGCTGCCACGTCAAAAGCTGCTCTTCGTACAGGGCTCGAGGCATGTCTTTGTATTTAATGCGCAGAATGATGGCAGATCCTCGAGACACGTCTCTACATTTAATGCGCAGAATGATGGCAGATCCTTGAGACACGTCTCTGCATTTAATGTGCAGGATAGGGACAGATCTCTGCATTTAATGCAAGAGATTTGATTAGATCTCCAAAAGACATAATTTCAGCTAAAACGTCCGCATCATCACTTTTGCACGTTACACCATCAGGCTATTTTCAGCTAAGGAGCACGCTGTACGCTATCTCCTTAAAATATGCCAACTCAGGCTACGTTTGCACTGGTGCGTATTAGAGCTATTCGGTCCAGAATTTGCTCAAAGCCTCAGTCAAGGGAGGAGGATCAGCTATCTTCTATCCCCACTCGGCTTCTACGCCCACTCGGCTTCTACGTCCCCTCAGCTTCTATGCCTACTCGGCCTCTACGCCGGTTCGATAACTCTTTGGCTTCTATGCCATGGTGACAGTTATTGGCTTCTACGCCAACCTTTTCTACGCGAGGGATAACTACCTATGTGGCTTTTATGCCGTGATCTTCACAGTAGTTATACGCATCGTCTCTTGATGGGACACGCGTCACACTCACACACAGAAGATCATTTATACGTAGGTAATGGTTATTGTAACCTTCAGCGTAAAAAGGTGCCATACTCTCCACTGTACGGCTTCTACGCCGATTGGACGCATACTGTCACTAAAACTCTATAAATAGAGACCTCTGTCCACAGAGGTCAAGGTTGAAAAATAGATCCAAGGTCAAAAAATAGATCCAAGGTCGAAGATTTTAAAATTGGAGAAAGGAAGTTGAAGACTTGGAGCTGAAGAACCGAGAGTCGAAGAATCTCTGAGAGAGAAGAATCCAAAGCCCAGACAAGGAGTAGTGATCGACGACTTTGGCATCGAACATCCACTCTCCTTTGCAACCTTCGAAGCGCTCTCTTCTATCTTCTACAGCACTTCTTCGTCATCGTGTGGTCCAAGGGACAAAGTGATCGACTACAGATCAGACTCCTATAACAATATTTACCCAGATTAAAAAATTATACTCGACATCCTCATATAGGATTAATTGTACTGCTTGTTTGTAAACCAAAGAGCGGGTTTTCATATAAAACCTCATCTTATATCTTCTTTCGTTTATCACCATAAACAAGATGGCAACTCTGCTGGGGACATCTTTCTCTTCTGATGAGAAAGCAATTGCTCAACACGATGCCGTATCCGTAGGATCCGTGAAAAAGACCCTGGTCGTCCAGTTCGACCAGTCTGCCTACGAAGAGATGCTTCGAACAGGGGGTAGCTCTCACTCTCTCTCTGTCCAAGACAACAGGAAGCTGCGTAAGGTCTGGATGCCCAAGACATCCCCTACCATTCCTGCCGACTCTCCGATCTCTCCGACCAACGAGGTTGTAGCATCGCTTCCTCTGCGCCTTGTGCGTAAAACTTAGTCTCTCGTCACTGACGGAACAGACAAAACTTCTGGCAATGCCTCAGCGCTAGTCCAGAAGTCTGATCCGCGCCTTGCGCATAAAACTCAGTCTCCCGCCACTGGCAGAACAGACAAAACTTCTGGCAATGCCTCAGTGCTAGTCCAGAAGTCTAATCCGCGCTCTGCGTGTAAAATCCAGTCTCCCGTCGATGACGTGGCAGACAGAATTTCTGACAATGCCTTAGCGCCAAAACAAAAATTCCAAACGCGCTTCGCGCGTAAAAATGCATCTGCCCTCCGCGGAGAAGCAGATGATCCCTGCAATCTACGCAGAGGAAAGCAAGTGGCGGACTTCTCAACTTCTCGGCCTTTATGCCAGCAAGGGAAGAATCTCCCCACCCTCCGGATTTTGCGAGAAGCTGACGGCCGATTGACGACCTCCTCAGCTTTACGCCAACCTGAGCAAAGCTTTAAACTACGCCAGGTGAAGCCCCTCAGCGTAAAGAAGGCTCAGTTTGCAGAAAGACACGCTCCTCGAGGATCATCCGCTACCCAGATGGCCAACCTGTTATACACAGGTGGCACAGGGAGAACTATGGTTCCCAACATCCGTATGCCCACTGAGGTGAACAAAAGGAACAAGTGATCTTCTTCTTCTTCTAATTTGACCTGCGTGAGTATCTGATCCAGAAACGCAAGGATAGGGGATCTTCCAGCATGTCTATTATGCCTCCTAGCGAGCACTATTGTAATAGTCATAGGATTATAGTTAATTGTTGCTGTTCAGAGGCAAAATGGTCAGTTTTCGACCGGTTAAGCTACTCTCCGTATTTCTAGGAAGAAGAGCCCACACATACATTAGTGAACATGGCTTCACACATACCTAGAGGAAGGTCGAGCTCAAGACGTCATCCCTCTAGAACTCCAAGCCGAAGGAGATTCAACAAGCTCCTTAGAAACACTGAAGCTGGGGTATTCCAAAACACCCGTTCGAGGTCACGACAACCGGCTTCGTACTCTTCTGATTCCAATGCTGGGGGTCGCCAGTCCCCCGAATCAGATGCTGAAAGTATAGAGTCAACTTCTACAGAGACCTATACTAACCCTTCAATGACACCCAGGGAGATGGGAGTCTATGCCATTGGAGATGAACGCGAGGAAGCTTCCCCGTCGGGGAGCGCTGAGCAACGCATTACTGTACTAGAGACATCTCTGAAAGAGATGCAATCCATGATGGAGAACATGCACCAGATGATGCTGAATCAACACACAGCTGCTATGGTTCAAGCATCGGTCCCTCCAACTCAGATACGTGTAGGGGTGGACTTACCACCATCTAATACAATCCAAGAGCCTGCTCTAGATTAGGAGTCAGCAGTTCCTCCGCTTCCTCACTCGGAGAATGGATTACCTCCCGTTGGAGTCGCGATACAACCGATTCCCCACCACTCCATGGTCCCGCTACCGGCTGCAAATCCGTTGCAGGCAGTACGGGAGTTGAAAGCCCAATTTGATGCCTTGAAGCACAAAGATTAGCTCAAGAAAATGTGAATCAACCAGCCTTACCCAGCTATCTGGGAAGAGATCCCTTTCCCTCCTAGATACAAACCGCAGACTATGGCTTTGTTCGAGGGAAAAACATCACCGAGTCAGTACATGAACTACTTTAGTATGATGACGGTGTTATTACAGGGGGGAATAACGCCCTCCTCACTCGGGTGTTCAAAGGCTGTCTCTCTGGAGTGGCCTATCAGTGGTACCGTAGTCTGGCGGACAACTGTATTACTTCCTTTGAAGACTTCAAAGCTTTATTCTTCACACGATTCTACGAGGGAGGGATGGACATGTCTATGTCCTCTCTCATCGAAGTGAAGCAGAATGAAAAAGAGGACGTTCGCACCTTCATCGAATGCTTTTGTCAGGCCACTTTGCAAATGCCTCCCGGAGTTCCAGACTCGGCATTGGTAGACATTTGCAGGAAGAGTCTTCTTTCCGTGATCTCGGTGTTCACAGGACCATATCAGTTCTATGATTGGCCCTCGTTCATCATCTCAGCGGTAGCCGCCGAGGACAACAGTCGGAAGGTGCGTGATAATGGCATCATGATCTCTGCCTCCGATAGAGGCAAGAGGTCATCCCCCAACAGCGACCATCCTCGTAGTTCCAGGGAAAAAGAAGCTATGACAATCAATACGTCCAGGCAAAAGACTGCAGCAACCACGCAGACAAAATCTGGGACTTCCAGGCCCATTGAAGTATACTCTTTCGACGACGACGATATTCCGAGCATATTCGAGTGTCTCGTCAAAAGCGGCAAGATTACCCTTCCTGAGGAGAAGCGGCCTAATAAAGTCGGCAGTACTAATAACCCCAAGTACTACATCTTCCATAGATATATACACCACCCTACAAAAGCGTATTATGTACTGAAGAGGAAGATCCAGGAGCTGATCGATGCTAAGGCCATCACTCTGCGCAACAGCGAGAAGACAGTCACATCCAATATGATCTCTCTGCAATTTGGCAATCTGCCTCCCCGAGAAATCCCGGACGGTGTTACACCTATTTCCTAGATAACGATGAACATCGTTAATCTCCCTCCAGTTAGGGGTCAAAATCATGACCTGGTACCCCCAACTACCCAGCGAGGCGAGATCATGTGGGTTCATCCTGATCTGGTATCAGAGATCGAGAAAGAGACTCAAGCTGCTAAGGCTAAGTCTAAGAAGAACTCGAAACGTAAACCGTGTCACATGATTACGGCATACTCGGCATCAGAAGACGAGGTTTTGGCTACTGTAACCCGTTCAGGGAAAGCCTACCTCAAGGACTATGGAGCAAGTCAGGAAGATGCACCGGCAGACGCTTCAGCTGCCAAGCCTTCAGAACCAGAAACCGCCATACTAGAGGCCGGTCCTTCGACACCAACTTCGGCAGACAAAAGGAAGCAAAAAGAAGTGCGCTTCGATTAACCTTTGAAAAATATTCAAAACAAAGGTTTAGAAAAGCCATACAACTTCCACATCGAACGCAGCTACGCTGTGAACACCGATCCTCCCAAGAGAGACTGGAGAAGTCCCTTTATAGATTTTGTGGCATATAGAATCTTGTCGGAGGACCCTAAAGAAGCAGTATCCATCAAAAGATGATCATTACGCCTCTACTTTGACACGTCTTCACAGTGTCTATATCGCCGGACCTACGACGGACTGCTATTGAGATGCCTCTCCGATGATGAGGCACAGCAGATTATCTGTGAAGCTCATGACGGCGTATGCGGAGCGCATCAACCCGGTCCTAAGCTACATGATTGTATCAGGAGGATGGGCTATTACTGGCCTACTATGGTCGCAGACGCAATAAAGTATGCAAGGCAATGCAGAGCCTGTCAGGTTCATGCAGATTTTATACATCAACCTTCTGAACATTTGTATCCTACGATTGCTTTCTGGCCTTTTGAAGCATGGGGTATGGATATTATTGGTCCTATTCACCCGTCTTCTTCCAGAGGTCACCGGTTTATACTGGCCATCACTGATTACTTCTCCAAATGGGCAGAGGCGATTCCTCTTGCTGAAGTGAAGACATCTAATGTGAACAGCTTCCTCAAGCATCATGTCATCTATCGATTTGGGATTCCTCGAAGAATAATTCATGACAACGGGCCTCAATTCATCAGCCACGAGTTTTATCAATTTTGCGATAAAAATTGGATACAAAATATGGCCTCTACGGCATATAATCCTGCTGCTAATGGTTTGGCGAAAGCCTTCAATAAAACCATTATCAAACTCTTGAAGAAGTTCGTCTCTTATAACAAGAGAGATTGGAATAAGAAGCTAGGTGAATGTCTCTAGGCATACCGTACAACGGTACGAGCACCGACGGGTTGCACCCCATTCTCATTGGTCTACGGGAGTGAAGCAGTTCTCCCCATTGAAATCCAAATTCCGTCACTCAGGATAGCAGTGGCTAATGAGTTGACACAGGAAATGAATGACCTTTTAAGGCTTCAAGAGCTAGAAGGATTAGACGAGAAACGCCACCAAGCTCAACAGTGCATCGCGTTCTACCAGGCACGCATTTCCAGAGCTTTTAACCAAAAAGTAAAGGAAAGAGTGTTCAAAGTTGGCGAGCTAGTGTTAGCTGTAAGAAGGCCAATGATCATTACTCACAAGAGTAAGGGCAAATTCTAACCCAAATGGGAAGGCCCTTATGTGATCGAGACGACGTTCTCAAACGGCGCTTATAGGTTAGCCCAGCCTAACGGAGACTTGTTGATGGCTCCTATCAACGACAAATTCCTGAAGAGGTACTATGCTTAACCTCCTTTGCTCGAATGAAGTATGGTGAAGATCTCATTCTGACAATACTACTTCCAAAACGAAACTAGTTGGATCGTATTCTATCATGTCCATATAACCTCTGAATAGATATGTTCAACTAATTTGGAACAGCAAGACCTATCACGTCCATATTACCTCTGATAGTGTTTTGTGTACAAATTTTAGTCGGAGCATATTCTATCACGTCCATATAACCTCTGAATAGATATGTTCGACTAATTTGGAACTGCAAGACCTATCACGTCCATATTACCTCTGATAGTGTTTTGTTTACAAATTTTAGTTGGAGCATATTCTATCACGTCCATATAACCTCTGAATAGATATGTCCTGCTGAAACTTACCGAGAGTATATCACGTCCATATTACCTCTGATATCACTTTCACCCAAACCTGTCATTTATATTCCAAAATGATAGGTCCACAAAGTCAGATAAGAGCCTCTTTACTATTCCCAGAAAGAGCAAAATTACATTAAAAAGCAAAAAAAAGAAAAGAAGGGTACATCATTTGGGGGGAGCGGTTAGGTCGTGAATCTGCTGCGCCAGAGCAACCATTCTTTCATCCCGGGAGTTCAAGACGTCGGCACGAGCCCGCTCCAACCTTGCTGCATCATTGTTCAAAGCAACTAGCTCAGACCGGGCCTGCACAAAACCTGAATGGAAGGCACCCACACGTGTCAGGTTCTGCTGAACAGTCTCCCGTCGCTCCTTCAGCACTATCGCAAACTGGGAGGAGCTACTCAGAGCCTCGAAGCTTAGATTCTTCTCCAACATCATTGATATTAACATTTTCAAGGTGGTGTAGAAGATACTAGTGTACTGCTCGGTCAGCGCGGCTAGATCCGAATGGAGGCTGGGAGTGGCCGCGATATTGGCAAACCTCCCTCCAGGAACGACAGCAGACGATGTTGCCACAGTCGTCGCCTCCACAGATGGTGCGACAAAAGAAGATGCGCCAGCAACGGACGAAGTGACCGGCGTACCCAAAGGAGGCATTGTCGTAGTGACAGGCTCATCCTCCTCTCGAGATACCGGAACCATTTCGGGCAAGCCAACACCCTAAAACGTTTCTCCCTCAAAGTCAGGCACCTCCATGCCATAGACAGGAGCGAAAGCAAAGTCGAAAGTCGCATCAACGTTGTCCTCCCCGAAGATGTCTTCCCTTGAAAAGAAGACAAGAAAGTTAATATCGACATGATGTTAAATTTTCTAAAAAAAGAGGCGTAAGAATGATATTTACCCATGGCTGATGGTATATATGTCACGTCTGCAGCCAGTACAGCTAAATCATTTCTTAATGACGCTAAGCAAGCTGTCATACCTGGAGAAGGGGGTGTGCCAACCGACATCGGCAAGTCTTCTTCCAAATCTTCATCCAGATCCAATCGAGGTTCACCAGGTGGAATCTCGCTGGGTATACTTACAGACACGGCAGGGGTCTTTTCCGTTACCGGTCTGGATAAAGATATCCTTACTGGGCTCGGCCCGGTAGGCGATCTCGTACCACTATCCAAAGCGGTAGCAGCGGCAGCAGCCTCGAGCAAGAATTCTTCGGCGCCGCCCGCCGGAACTGTGGAAGTTCCCTCTCCAAAAAGCGAGGAACCTCCAATCAAAGAATCGTCCCCGACAGGGGAAGAGACAGGCTCACTTCTAGGAGCCTCATGGCTGGGAATCCTGAGAGGACGACTAGCCACCTTCTTCTTCTTACGAGGGGAAGCCGTCTTCGGAACAGGAGCCCTTCGCTTGCCAGAGATGACCAAAGCCCCTGCAGGCGAAGGTATGTCACCCCTCGGTACCGCCAATAGAGGCTCATCTGGATTGACGGAATCTTCACCATCGTTAGAGGAGACCGGAGGGATTTCGTCTATTCCTGCGAACTTGGAGGAAGGCATCCTAAAACTTCCACGCATATCGAAGTCGCGGTGGAAGGTGTTGGTTGCCACATAGAACTGGGCAAACGAGTGGGGGATGCACAGCTCCGTGGAGAGTGAAAGGACGGGCACAGTAAAAATTGCTCCAGTGCAACCCATGATGAAGTAGCGCCATCCTCTCGCTCCATCGATAAGTCCACCCCTGGACCGGAAGCTGGTGACAGCATTGCCCACGTGCAACTGATCATACCCAAACTGCCTGGCAAATCGACTAGGCAGGTAGGGTTCCAAGAAGCATTGGTCTTCACTTCTGTACAGTAAATGGGAAGGTCTAATGCAGACCAACCAATTAAAAGCCTCAGGAGAAAGAACGGTCTTCCCGTCGCCTATATCCTGAAGCCTGATCCCCTGTTGATTGAGATGCACAAAGGGGACAGTGCATAAAAGCTTCCAGCTGTGACTGAAATTCAGCACCCGCCGACAGTCTAAAACTGTGGTCACATCCCAGGAGGATTTCTTGTAATTCAGCAAAAAACTACCTCCCGAGCTACTGCCAGAGCCGGGAGACATCACCCGGGGGTTATGGAGAATTAACCATCCCATAAAATATAGGTATGGTAATTCTACCCGGGAAAAACTATCACGCCGAGTTTCATCGGCAAGCAGCCCATCAGTCATAGCCCTCAGGCCAGCTTCTATGCGGCACACCATGGCAGAGAGCAAACCCAGTCTTGCCTCGAACACCAGACACACTGCAGGCCATAAGGTGTTCCGGTGAACTGGGTCCGCAGATGCAATGCCGGGCACTACTACTCGACGCAGTCATATGGAGAGGAAGCCAGCCAGTTGAGCTTCCTTGGACAGAGGCCTGCGACAATGTCTCAAATAACTGTAGGTCTTAGTTCCTGCAGGATATTTCCCTATCCCTTCGTCGAGAATCTGATCGGGAGCCTCAGCGTCCTCCATAAGATCATCGACGACCTGAGCACTCAGCATGCTCAGAAAGCTCAGAGGCTGATCCTTGCTATCCAAGACTTTCTCTGGCTAGCAGCCCTGGTCCGGTGAAAGAAGAGGTAGGACGCCCACTTATCGGTATGAGCCAAATCTGAAGGCTCACTATAAAAGGCGGTGCACACCAGGTAGTGACACATCAGCTCCTGGTATACTGCCACTGCCCGAGGGTCTGAATCCCCTAGCCCCCAGTTTGTAGGAACATACTCTTCATAGGGAGTATCCCCATTGGCAGTCTCAAAATCTCTGCCATCTCATGGAGGGCCAATCCCAACTCCCCCAGTGGAGTGGCAAAAGTCCCGGTGAGCGAGATATATTGCTCCATCAAAGCCAAAAATAGGTTGGGATTAAGAGGTAACCCAACACTGGTGGCACTCACAGCTTCGTACAGACCAATGTTCCATAGCTCGGTCTGAAAATGCTTCAGAGCCCAGTCAACTAAATGAGTCCATCGAAGGTTTGATGGGGTGATCCACCCATTGCACCGAGGATTAACCTTGGGTATACTCCCCCATGCCCCATGAAATTATTACAGAAAGTCGATAATTGGACCGGCTGGAGCAGTAAACTATCTTCACTCGGTATACTGCCCGGATACAATCCCCTGAACGGCATCACAGAGCTGGAAGGGCGGCTGACAAATGACCCTTGGTCAGATCCTTTCTGATAGAATATCTTCCCCGGACAACCGTGAAGATTGGGAGTCAGCGTCCACGACATCCTCCTGGGATGTGTGGCATGGAAGAATGCCGAGATAGGGTAGTCTCTCAGCATCTTGGGCAGATACAGAACCAAGCCCCTGGCAGGAAAAACCCAGAGTTCTTTCTTGGGCTTCATCTGGGACTGCTTGTCGATTATGTCCCCGAAGGAAAAAGCCGGTTTTATATATTGGACCCCGTCTATGGACGCCAGGGGCTCCCCGTTAATCATGTTCAAAAGCATCAACTCTCCTTGGGACGATATCAGGATT
This sequence comes from Iris macrosiphon, assembly GCA_036927795.1. Classification (NCBI taxonomy): domain Eukaryota; kingdom Viridiplantae; phylum Streptophyta; class Magnoliopsida; order Asparagales; family Iridaceae; genus Iris; species Iris macrosiphon. Next base: position 76,165,353 of record JAYESA010000017.1, on the reverse strand, counting down.
CCCCTTCCTTTAGGATACTGGGGTCCGGAGATAGGAAATGTCACGTGGGACAAATCCTCCAGGTAGTTGGAATGCAGCATCCCGGCAGCAGAACCCATCACCTCGGCCAGAGAAGACATATGCAAGTTAACTGCAAAGAGCAAGAAAAATACGTCAGTTTCTATACTAAGATATTACAATCTTGCAGCATATGCCAAAAGTCAACAGTCTGTGCTTTACGCCAAGACTGTAAAAACTTGATCTTTTTCGCTGGAATCTTATTCCAAGGCGTAAAATTCAAGATTGGCAGTATACACAAAAAAAAAACTGACAGTCTATGTTTTACGCCAGATTGCCAAAGTTTGAGTTATTACGCCAGAATTTTCATCCAGAGCGCAACACTCAAAATTTGTAGTATACGCCAAATTTCGACAGTCACAGCTTTTACGCCCGACTGTGAAAATATGGAGTTTTTACGCTGACATTAGAAATGTGGGCGTAAAAGATGAAACATCTCTGTGCATCATTTTCCTCGAAGAGGCTATCAGCACAGAAGACGACCTAGCGCGTTCACGTACAACGTGTGCGAAGGATTTTCTTCGTTCGTTTCGTCCCAAAAGCTCTACCTTTAACTTCGGGTGCACAGCTCGTCGACGGACACTTCGTTCAGAATGGGGCTCGCCTTGCCCGACAAGAGTCGCCCTCGCTTAGGCAGAAGATCGAGAAGAAGAGCCGACCTTCTTTCCCTTAGGAAGAGAGATTGGTTTCGGGGCCATTGCTGAAAACTCAGGAAGCTTGGAGAGGAAACGAAGAAGAGAACTCAAAGAGTCGAAAGCTTTCTTTGCAAGGAGACAGATAAAAAAGTTTTTCTCTGAAAGCCGCGGGATATATATAGAGTTCGGATGGACTCCTCAATTCCCGAACCAAATATGACATTTAATATTCGGTCATGATTGGGTACTACGTCAGCCTATTACTCAGGGAAGGCGGACAGTCAGCAAATTTGAAAAGTTTTCGTGCAGAAAAGATGCGTGGTTCTATGTCACGACCCGCACCCGGTTATTCGGGCACGAGTGCGTGGGCACGTCCAGCCTACGCCGCAGAGTCGGCGGTAGTACGCTGTCTAGGGCATGATTACAGGTAATAAATCTATCTCATCCACAAATAAAGTAAATAGACAAGGAAATTAACAGGAAATAGGAATGCTGATTTATAAAACAGATTGTGATAACAGATCCATAGTTTATACATGAACAGAAAATAAATCGGGGACAAACCCGATTACTGAGCTGAAAAGGGAAAACTAGCTAACTGGCTACTACTCCTCAGAGATAATCTCCTGAGTGGGAAACTGCTTCTCAACTGTGTCACCTGCTACGCCATAGGGATCATAATAGGTAGGGCAAAGTCCTCATCATCGCCTAAAACAACGGATCCAGTCAGGAAAGGAGCAGAGTACACAATGCACAACAAGATTAAACTAAATACTTATGACAATTAAGTATTGAATATCATATTGAGAAAATTGCATAGAGGGACATCATTATCTCATAGTTAATGCTGTAAACAGGAATATAAGAAAAGCAGGAAATAAATGAGACAGGAATGAAACTACAACCATCAACAAGAGCCATAACTAGACGAGAAACTATGTGTGTGAACTTGTGTTTTTAGAATACCTAGTTGGCATGCAGGGGTCTATAAAGTTAAACCGGCCGCCATGGACGGCTATTATTCACGAATAATCGAGATCCGGCTGATGGACAGTCGTGTACCAACAGCTATTATTCACGACACGGGTCAGGGTAAACTACATGCCTTTCAGTATTCTCCCTCCCGACACGAAAACAAGACATGAAATCCAATATTCAAGACATGAAAATACAGTATTCTAACACTACGTGTAATCAGCAAGGGTACTAGTAGAGCAGGGAATTAATTATCACAATATAAAGATTAACTTGAAGTGCAGGTACTTGCCTGTTTGGATCCGATTAATAGGTCTAGGGGAAGTTCCAGAGATGAGTCCAAAAGCTGAAATAAACATTACCATCACGCTCAGAAGATGTCAAATAGCTAGAAACGCCTGTCCTTGGGTCCAATTTGGAGACAAGGGCAAAAACGGCAGTTTCGGGTCAAAACGGGGTCCGCCGTTGGGCCCATTTTGCACCGAAAAACGTGTCCAGCTCAACGGTCTCCAAATTCACCAAACTTAGTGTCAACAGGTCAGGAACGCTGATACGAACCCAACGGAACTTCCAGATTTGAATTCCGATGAGCCGAACACAAAATTGCCCGTCGAGCGGGGCCTGTGGGGCCCGCGACACGCGATTTCGTCAACGTTCTCAGAATCGAACCAAACTTGACCCACAGGACCAGCGTATCGCTACGAGTCCGATGGCGCAAGTTTCGTCTCGATCTGACGAGTGTACAAGAAGTTATGGTGAATTGCCGAAAAGGCGGATACGGAGCGATGTCCGCGGATACGCGTTGATTCCGGTGTGCACGCACACCCGAATCAGCTTCCGCGAAATCTCACACGTCCGTATCGACGCTGCGCACGTATCTGTGAAGACCGCACGCGACCAAGTCGTCCCGTTTGGCGGGACGTACTCGGTTCCGGGGTGAAACAGGGTCTGGTTTTCCTGTTTTTGGATCGCGGTGTGCGATCACCACAGGACGCGGTGTCCCGAACAGTTTGTCCGGACACCGAGAGGGTCATACAGGCTTCACAACGCAATTTGCAGAATTGAAAAAGGAGCTACGAGGCGAAAGTTACACGCACCTGAAGGGGACCCGAAAACAGGGTCAAAATCGAGTCCGAGTCGTGTCGGACACTGTGTCCTGTGTCCGACACAGCACAGTGATTAGGGCTAGGGTTTGGTCGGGAAACGGCCGTGGACGGCGGAGGACGGCGGCTGGACGGTCGGCGAGGGCGGGGGACTGGTCGCCGGAGCGAGGCGCGGCGTCCACGGGGGCGACGGCAGCGGCGGCGGTGGCTGGTGGCTGCTGCGGCTGCTGCTGCGGTTGCTGGAGTCGCTGCGGGCGGCGGCGCCGGAGGAGGAGCAGAGGAGAGGGGAGGTCTGCGTCGGGGCACGGCGGGGGACGACGGAGCGTCGTCGGCGAGGCGAGGGGCGGCTAGGGTTAGTGAATGGGGGAGACGGCCGGGGTCGGGGGGCTTTTTATAGGCGGGGACGCGAGCGGGGGGTGGCCGGATGAAGCGGCGACGTGGCGGAGCTCGCGGGGCTCGCGGGGGCGCGTGGCGGGTCGTGGCGCAGCGGGGCGCCGCGTGGCCGGCCGGGGCGGCGGTGATTTCGGGCGGCCGGGTCGTGGGGGCTGAGGGAGAACGGGTCGGGGTGTTGCGGGCGGGTCGGGTTGGCTGACCCGACCCGACCCGATAGGAACGGTGGGCTGGGGCTACGGGCCAGGCCGCGGCCCAACGGGCCGCGGGCCAGAAAAATAAAAAAATAAAATAAAAATAATTAATTAATAATAATAGATAAATAATTAGTTAAATAATTAATTAATTAGAAAATTAGTTTTTAGGTATTTAAAAATAGGTCTGAGGCCCAGAAAAATCCAGAAAAATTACCCTAAGTCAAATTTTCCATTTTACACCCAAAAATATTATTTTCATGATATTTTAATATTATTTATTGCCAATTAAAAATCATTTATTAATTAAAAGCCTTGATTTTAATTACAGAAAATTCACAGAAAATTTCAGAAAATTGGGAAAAATCCAAGATTTAATAATTTGAAAATTCAGGGGGTTTACAACCTACCCAACTTACAAAAATTTCGTCCTCGAAATTTAAAATTAAGCCATAATCTATAAATCCTTCATGTACAACAATCGCAATCTCCTTGCGATGATTTAAATCCTAATCATGTCCACTGTAATCACTTCATGATTAAGGTGACTACTGTTCCAATCAGAAATTCAACTTATGGTTATTACTTCTTACTTCCTCAAATTACCCACAGGCAGGTTTTAGATTAAGTCCATATAACATTTTTAAGATTTGTGCATGACTTTGCCTCCTATTATCACAAATTCCTCTAGAAGTGATTCGAGTCTAATGTTCCCCTTTGTATGTTCCAACTTTTTAAATTACATTCACATCCTCAATATTCTAACTAGGTAGTCCCAACCATCAATTTTTATAATTCTTAATCAAATCATCAAATTTAAAATAATTTGAATGTAGTTCGCCATATTCAAGTCTAAATTATATCCTCTAAATTCAAATTGACGATTTTACTTTCATTATTTCAAGATTTAAATCATGTTCTTGAGATATAACTATTGATATCAATTCATTAATCATCTTAGTCACTCCTCTAAATTTTCAAAATTGAATGGCTTGCTTCTTCCAATCTAACCTTACTCGGTCACAATCCAAAAGACATTCCTCTCGAGTTGACAAATGCATTGCTACCCAACTTATAGTTTACCCATCTATCACAAAAGGCTATATACCTTAAGAAAATATTCCTTAATATGGTTACTCATGTCATTCAATCCTCGAAATTTCAACGCCGATCAGATGATATGTCCTCAATTACGAAATGTTAGTCCTCAAGTATGTGATCGGCCTAGGTGGCATATCTAGCACTATCTATGTATCAAACTTATACCAAGCACATGATTTCGTCTGCCCGAAATAAGGGAAGACGAGGATCAATCAATAATAAAGAGTTCAAGGGTGGGGTGGTAGAACAGAAGTATAGGGATCAAGGCGTTTAAAGAATTCTAGTGGAATTTGTCAGGCGGTTATGGATTGAGGTTCTATTCTGGTAGTCATTTATTCGCATGCTCGTATTAGTTTAGTTATGTAACTGATACGATATGCTCAGCATGTCTAGGTCAAGTATGTTTGTCTACTAATCACTACGTATCTCAATCCACGTAAAGTTAGTCGTGCGAAGTGCGAATCAAAATGCACCAAGGTTGATCAGACCGTAATACACTGATTCTGAACAGACACTTGTATTAGTGTACGCGTCCAATAATACACGTGTCATGAACAAGCCTGATAAAGAGTAAGCTTGCAAAACTAGGCTATAGAATAGCAGCATAAACAAAGTACATCAAAATTAAGTGCGCTAGATGATGATGAAAGGAGGTACAAAATTTAAATTCACATAACAAGCAAAATAACAGAAAACTCTACAATCTCTACAGTTATTAAATATAAAAGCATACCAGGTTATTAGCAAGTTCAAAATTACTAGGTTGGGGCTGAGGTCACGAACCAATAGGCGCGGGCTAAACAATACTAGAAAGGGCAGCTAAAAGAAATCACTTACGCGCATTAGTGACTCTAAGAGTCTGCACGTTCTCCACGGTCATCGCGTAAGCTTGTCCGTGTTCTTGGAGTAGCGGCACAGTCCTTCACCCGATGTTCTGCTGATCCACAATATAGACAGACACCAAGCCTCATTCTGCAATCCTTCCAAATGTGACCTTGTTTCCGACAAAAACCATAAATGGGAACTCGTTTGTTCTGCCCTTGGGTTGGATTCATCTGTGGTCGTTTTGCAGCTCTTTCCTGTTGTGCTTGGTCTTGTGCTGACGCATACGGCCGCTTCCGGCTGGACTCGGTCCTTGTGGTACACTCCACAGGTCGCGCTGCAGTAAGAACGTCCTCGTCGAAGGTAATTGCATTTGAACTGCTTGGCTTCCGTGACTCCGAGCTAATTCTGTTGATGAAGTTCTCCGCTTGGTTTTGCTGAGTTTCTTGTTGAACCTTCTGATAGGCTTGCATCATTATGTAGAACATGCGGAACATCTGCTGTTCGTCCATAGGCAGTCCCGGAGGGAAGGAAGGCATCGGTGGAATAGGCTGTGTCGAGGGTGGAACGCTATCTTGATGGATTATCAAGGCAGGCTGACTTGCTTGACTGCCTTGTGATGATTGGACGACTGGCATTACATTGTCTTCTTGGTTAACCACGACGGCTTGTGGTGTTTCTGCGCGAGCCTCGTTGCTGGCTGGTGGGTCCATCTTCCTGTATCCAAAATAACCAATAAGAGGCACACAGGAATCAAGGCAAGATGCAAGTTCGAATACGATACAGATATCAAAAATGATTCAAGCAAGTGGATGAGATCCTATAACTTATCCTAGCTTTATTGCAGGCCTGTTCGGTCCCTGAGTTGAAACCGAACAATTTAGTCGTTGACCTGCATGGGCCACCAAAAAAACGTGTCACGACCCGCACCCGGTTATTCGGGCACGAGTGCGTGGGCACGTCCAGCCTACGCCGCAGAGTCGGCGGTAGTACGCTGTCTAGGGCATGATTACAGGTAATAAATCTATCTCATCCACAAATAAAGTAAATAGACAAGGAAATTAACAGGAAATAGGAATGCTGATTTATAAAACAGATTGTGATAACAGATCCATAGTTTATACATGAACAGAAAATAAATCGGGGACAAACCCGATTACTGAGCTGAAAAGGGAAAACTAGCTAACTGGCTACTACTCCTCAGAGATAATCTCCTGAGTGGGAAACTGCTTCTCAACTGTGTCACCTGCTACGCCATAGGGATCATAATAGGTAGGGCAAAGTCCTCATCATCGCCTAAAACAACGGATCCAGTCAGGAAAGGAGCAGAGTACACAATGCACAACAAGATTAAACTAAATACTTATGACAATTAAGTATTGAATATCATATTGAGAAAATTGCATAGAGGGACATCATTATCTCATAGTTAATGCTGTAAACAGGAATATGAGAAAAGCAGGAAATAAATGAGACAGGAATGAAACTACAACCATCAACAAGAGCCATAACTAGACGAGAAACTATGTGTGTGAACTTGTGTTTTTAGAATACCTAGTTGGCATGCAGGGGTCTATAAAGTTAAATCGGCCGCCATGGACGGCTATTATTCACGAATAATCGAGATCCGGCTGATGGACAGTCGTGTACCAACAGCTATTATTCACGACACGGGTCAGGGTAAACTACATGCCTTTCAGTATTCTCCCTCCCGACACGAAAACAAGACATGAAATCCAATATTCAAGACATGAAAATACAGTATTCTAACACTACGTGTAATCAGCAAGGGTACTAGTAGAGCAGGGAATTAATTATCACAATATAAAGATTAACTTGAAGTGCAGGTACTTGCCTGTTTGGATCCGATTAATAGGTCTAGGGGAAGTTCCAGAGATGAGTCCAAAAGCTGAAATAAACATTACCATCACGCTCAGAAGATGTCAAATAGCTAGAAACGCCTGTCCTTGGGTCCAATTTGGAGACAAGGGCAAAAACGGCAGTTTCGGGTCAAAACGGGGTCCGCCGTTGGGCCCATTTTGCACCGAAAAACGTGTCCAGGTCAACGGTCTCCAAATTCACCAAACTTAGTGTCAACAGGTCAGGAACGCTGATACGAACCCAACGGAACTTCCAGATTTGAATTCCGATGAGCCGAACACAAAATCGCCCGTCGAGCGGGGCCTGTGGGGCCCGCGACACGCGATTTCGTCAACGTTCTCAGAATCGAACCAAACTTGACCCACAGGACCAGCGTATCGCTACGAGTCCGATGGCACAAGTTTCGTCTCGATCTGACGAGTGTACAAGAAGTTATGGTGAATTGCCGAAAAGGCGGATACGGAGCGATGTCCGCGGATACGCGTTGATTCCGGTGTGCACGCACACCCGAATCAGCTTCCGCGAAATCTCACACGTCCGTATCGACGCTGCACACGTATCTGTGAAGACCGCACGCGACCAAGTCGTCCCGTTTGGCGGGACGTACTCGGTTCCGGGGTGAAACAGGGTCTGGTTTTCCTGTTTTTGGATCGCGGTGTGCGATCACCACAGGACGCGGTGTCCCGAACAGTTTGTCCGGACACCGAGAGGGTCATACAGGCTTCACAACGCAATTTGCAGAATTGAAAAAGGAGCTACGAGGCGAAAGTTACACGCACCTGAAGGGGACCCGAAAACAGGGTCAAAATCGAGTCCGAGTCGTGTCGGACACTGTGTCCTGTGTCCGACACAGCACAGTGATTAGGGCTAGGGTTTGGTCGGGAAACGGCCGTGGACGGCGGAGGACGGCGGCTGGACGGTCGGCGAGGGCGGGGGACTGGTCGCCGGAGCGAGGCGCGGCGTCCACGGGGGCGACGGCAGCGGCGGCGGTGGCTGGTGGCTGCTGCGGCTGCTGCTGCGGTTGCTGGAGTCGCTGCGGGCGGCGGCGCCGGAGGAGGAGCGGAGGAGAGGGGAGGTCTGCGTCGGGGCACGGCGGGGGACGACGGAGCGTCGTCGGCGAGGCGAGGGGCGGCTAGGGTTAGTGAATGGGGGAGACGGCCGGGGTCGGGGGGCTTTTTATAGGCGGGGACGCGAGCGGGGGGTGGCCGGATGAAGCGGCGACGTGGCGGAGCTCGCGGGGCTCGCGGGGGCGCGTGGCGGGTCGTGGCGCAGCGGGGCGCCGCGTGGCCGGCCGGGGCGACGGTGATTTCGGGCGGCCGGGTCGTGGGGGCTGAGGGAGAACGGGTCGGGGTGTTGCGGGCGGGTCGGGTTGGCTGACCCGACCCGACCCGATAGGAACGGTGGGCTGGGGCTACGGGCCAGGCCGCGGCCCAACGGGCCGCGGGCCAGAAAAATAAAAAAATAAAATAAAAATAATTAATTAATAATAATAGATAAATAATTAGTTAAATAATTAATTAATTAGAAAATTAGTTTTTAGGTATTTAAAAATAGGTCTGAGGCCCAGAAAAATCCAGAAAAATTATCCTAAGTCAAATTTTCCATTTTACACCCAAAAATATTATTTTCATGATATTTTAATATTATTTATTGCCAATTAAAAATCATTTATTAATTAAAAGCCTTGATTTTAATTACAGAAAATTCACAGAAAATTTCAGAAAATTGGGAAAAATCCAAGATTTAATAATTTGAAAATTCAGGGGGTTTACATTCTACGCTAAGGAGCTTCTTACACTCGCCAGCTACAAATCTATGGTTTTACGCTCAGAGACTATAAGTCTATGGTTTTATGCCCGGATGCTTTTATGCTCGGTAGCTTTTACGCTCGAGAGGCTACAAACCTACGACTTCATGCTCAGGAGCTACAGATCTATGATTTCATGCTCGGTGGCTTTTACGCTCAGAGGCAACAGATCTGCAACTTCACTCTCGGAAGATTTTCTTTTAAACAGACTACGAATCTACAGGTTCTACGCTAAGGAGCTTCTTACGCTCGACCGCTACAAATCTACAGTTTTACGCTCACAGACTATAAGTCTATGGTTTTACGCCCGGATGCTTTTATGCTCGGTAGCTTTTACGCTCGAGAGGCTACAAACCTACGACTTCACGCTCAGGAGCTACAGATCTATGATTTCGCGCTCGATGGCTTTTACACTCAGAGGCTACGAATCTACAGTTTCTACGCCCGGATGCTTTTATGCTCAGCATCTTTTACGCTAGAGAGGCTACGAACTCAGGATTTTACGTCCCTCCACATTTACAGACCCATACCCAGGCCAGAGCATGCGTATATATATGGGCAAATCCTAAGGCGGTCAATTACAAGGATTCACACAGAGGATACTCCTTCTTGGCCCCAAAATATCCCAAGTACCCGAAGCATACAGAGTTCGAACATTGAAAATTACTCTTTTTCTTGGGTCGATTGAAAGTTCATCCAGAATCCAGTCTGAAAAGTTCCTCTACAGTTCAAGCTGGCGACTCAGTTTGACAGCCGTTTCTTGCCCTATTTCAAGGGATTTTCGGGAAATCATTCTTGAAGATGATGATCTGAACGAAAGTTCTTCTTATCAGAAGTGACGGTTCAGAATTCTACGCAGCTCCCCATTCCTAACAGCAGGACAGTTCGAATACTCGACTTAAATGTTAAGCGGCTTTCTGCGCATCTTTAGTTATGCGTAAAAGACAGGACGGGACCTAATACTCTTTCTATCAGGGTCAGCGTACCATTACCAGACGTGTCGAAGCTACACATATTCATACTTCATCACAACAAAGTATATGACAAGATAATCATATGCACAGAAGAAGACAATTTTATTAAAATTAAAATTATGATTTCATATGAGGGAAATCCAGTCTATAAAGGGTTTTTCTACATTTTCATGATTACATATGAGGGAAATCCTGTCTACAAAGGATTTTCTCATCGTCATCGGAGGGCCACCCCCAGAATCTGTTCTGCCAGGTTCTCGTATTGGTGGAGATGCTCTTCCGTCTTCTTCAGCAGTTAGTCAGTTTCTGCGACCGATTAACAAGAAAATGATTAATGGCGGGAGGATACAGAAATGGGCCTAGACCCATCCTCCAATACAGGAAAGCAGGGTCAATCTGCTTTCTTGCGTCCAACGCCATGACAGATTGAGTTGAGGTATTTAACCCAACTCAATCCTGGACAGAGCTAGTTTCTTTGCTCTCGTCCGCAAATACCAGGAGGAAAAATATAGCTTGCAAGCTGTGTGGTCCAATACCACCCTTCCTCTCTCCTGGACGAATATCCATATGAAGTTGCTGATTATCCCGAGCAAAGGAAGCAATGATATCCTTCCATGATCCATCGTTGCAGATGACATTTGCTCGAAGACGCCTTCTTTTTCGGCTCCTTACATGCTGGAAGAACATGGTCTTCTTCTTTCTCAAGTCGACCCGACGAACTTCGGCGATCATCTCTGTGTGGTGAAGGAAATATGGGAAGAACAGGTTAACTCCTCAGCCTTTTTATAGGCAAAAGAGAACACACCAAATCCCAACAAATCCCCAATAAATCTGCCATAAAGTCAAACTTGAAGAACGAGTCAGACTTGACCGTTTTATGCTTCATTCAAAGCGTTTCAAATTACAAGGAATTTAAAAGCTTTGAAGGGGGTCTTGTAGAAGCATGAAAAATATGCTGAATAGCTATACGCAGCATTTTTAATGCGGGGCAGCATAAAATATGGCTTCGGAGCCTTCAGCGTACAAAAGAGCTTTTCTGCTAAGTACAGCATAAGGTATAAGCTCGAGAACTATCCGCGTAAAGCAGTACGTCCAGGCCACTTCATCGTAAAAAGGGTGCTACATCGCCTTTATGGCGTAAAACTCATCCGCTCTTAATGCAGCATTGAAGTGTACGAGGAACGCTTCGTATTCCCCGAAATGAACTGTCAAATCATGCAGTAAACATGACGTCTGACTCCTGACAAAGAGTACTGCACGACTACCCAGACGATGGCTATAATGATTGAAGATCTTCGAGACACGCCTCTGAATTTAATGCGCAGGATGATGGCAGATCTCTGTATTTAATGCAAGGGATTTGATTAAAAACTGTCGTTTAGCGACATCTTCTTAGCATAAACTGCTTTTACACATACAAGGGAATATACTGCCTAGTTTTACACGGGCAGATGTGAGCTGTTTACGCTCCACAGAAGACAAACCGGCTGCCACGCCAAAAGCTGCTCTTCGTACATGGCTCGAGGCACGTCTCTGCATTTAATATACAGAATGATGGTAGATCCTTGAGACACGTCTCTGTATTTAATACGCAGAATGATGGCAGATCCTCGAGACACGTCTCTGCATTTAATGTGCAGGATGGGGGCAGATCTCTGCATTTAATGCAAGAGATTTGATTAAATCTCCAAAAGACATAATTTTGGCTAAAACGTCCGCATCATCACTTTTGCACGTTACGCCATTAGGCTATTTTCAGCTAAAGAGCACATTGTACGCTATCTCCTTGAAATACGCCAACTCAGGCTACGTTTGTACTGGTGCGTATTAGAGCTATTCGGTCCAGAATTCGCTCAAAGCCTCAGTCAAGGGATGAGGATCAACTATCTTCTACGCCCACTCGGCTTCTATGCCCCCTCGGCTTCTATGCCTACTCGGCCTCTACGCCGGTTCGATAACTCTTTGGCTTCGATGCCATGGTGACAGTTATTGGCTTCTACGCCAACCTTTTCTACGCGAGGGATAACTATCTATGTGGCTTTTATGCCGTAATCTTCGCAGCAGTTATACGCATCGTCTCTTGATGGGACACGCGTCACACTCACACACAGAAGATCATTTATACGTAAGTAACGGTTATTGTAACCTTCAGCATAAAAAGGTGCCACACTCTCCACTATACGGCTTCTACGTCGATTGGACGTGTACTGTCACTAAAACTCTATAAATAGAGACCTCTGTCCACAGAGGTCAAGGTCAAAAAATAGATCCAGGGTCGAAAAATAGATCCAAGGTCGAAGATTTTAAAATTGGAGAAAGAAGGTCGAAGACTTGGAGCTGAAGAACTGAGAGTCAAAGAATCTCTGAGAGAGAAGAATCCAAAGCCCAGACAAGGAGTAGTGATCAACGAGTTTGGCATCGAACATCCACTCTCCTTTGCAACCTTCGAAGCGCTCTCTTCTGTCTTCTACGGCACTTCTTCGTCATCGTGTGGTCTAAGGGACAAAGTGATCGACTGCAGATCAGACTCCTATAGCAATATTTATCCAGATTAAAAAATTGTACTTGACATCCTCGTATAGGATTAATTGTACTGCTTGTTTGTAAACCAAAGAGCGGGTTTTCATATAAAATCTCATCTTATATCTTCTTTCGTTTATCACCATAAACACCAGTATGCCTATAAGGAAAGGAAATCGAGAAAAGTTGGCAAGACTTGGTTACCAAAACCTCGCATCTCTTACCTCGATGTCTCTAACGATAAGGAAAAGAGTGTAGAAAACTCCCCCAACAAAAGATAATTCCTTGATTCTGCTTCGCCACTTCCTGTCTACAGCCTAGCTGCAATCCTTAGCCGAGCTAGTATGCCTGCTAAGGGGAAGAAACCGAGGGACTCTTGCCACAACATACTTGGTTGGAACCAACTCCCCTTTGGGGAAAGAAGGCATGACGAAGCCAAATGAGTCATCTCCAGCCAGATGACCAAACCATTCCATAGTCAGTGCAAAGCACGACACGATCGGAACACGAGCCCGCAAGTATACGATAATCCCCATAATCCACGCATGGATTGTGCTCCCTTTGCAAAGCGTGAATGAGAAGCTTTGTCTACTACACTCAACTCTCCTTCACAAAACACACCCCCAAGTGTATAGATGAGGTGGACGAATCTGAGTCAGTTAATATAGGACAAATTTCAGCATAGGATCATACATACTAGAGAAGATAGGCAGTGCACTTATGTACGCCCATAAACTGTGCTCCAGAAAGTATGCACGTACAATGATGATGTGTGATGTACTACCTTCTGCTCTCTCTTATTCGCTCCTCGTTCTAGATCTACGTGATACAATCAATAAAAAATGTAAGGAGAGGGAAATCCCTGCTGCGACATAAGCATTTTCGAATGAACACCATTATTACAATATTGTAATAAAATGCTACAATGTAAACACGTTCGAGTCTCCCACAAAATAGTCTATGTTCGGCCGATTGTAGCATACTATTGCATCAAAGAAGGACTGTATGAGACAAAATCAAGACGCGAGTGATAAAGAGCTACCCTTTACCTCATGTGGCACAACTTGGAAATCTCCTCCTAAAAAGAAGAACTCAAACTAAAGTTCATCCAACCCTCCAGTTTAAACCAGTGTGTCGAGAAATCTACCGTGAGGCGACCAACCTATTGTACCCACTGAAGGAGTATTCCAGGAACTTTCCTATGGTCAAGGTCTTCATATGGAGATGCTACACCACAGGTATAGGATAGTATTTCCCCGATACCTGCACAGATTTGTAAGCCGGGGGTAGCAACCTTCCCAAAATTTGTACCAACCCGACGTTCTGTGAGGACAGTGATTCTCAGGGAACCAACGACGATACACAAGGGGGTAATCACCCCCGATAGCTCAAAACAACATTCGAATCTGGGGTTAGCAACCCTCCTGATTCTGAAGATGGTGCAATAATGTCAGCCTACCTTGAAGATAGCGCGGTTCAGGAATTAAAGCATAATGTGAATTGTCTACGGCACCGTTCACCCCCAATATATACTGCCAGTATATGTGACATGAGACAACAATAATGGGCCCATAAGTCATTAACAATGCCTCGATGCCCTACAATCAATGATGCATAGCATAGGCTCCTCGATGCAGACCTTAGCTCAGACGTTGCTAGATATCCGGGCTAATACGATCCCATTACAAACAAGGGCTCCAAGACAAATAAGCCAGGATTGAGGGACCAACAGGGAATCTAATGCAACTGTTCTTATTTCTCGAGTTGTTGATGTCCCCCTCTTACCATGTTTGTCTACTCTTGCACCTTAAGACGATACCCATGAGGCTATTTGGGAACTACGAGCTCGCATAGACTTTTTAAACAACTGAGACAAGCTACACAAACTCGGGATAAGACAACCTTATCCCCTTTGATGGTATAACGTTGTCTTCCCTCCTACGTATAAGCCATAATCACTAATCTCGTTCAATAGGAAGAAATCACCTAGTCACTTAATGAATTTCTTTGAATCCATGACAAAATATTTCCCACGAAATGAAGCTCTCCTCACTAAACTATTTATCGGCACTTAACTGATGTAGCGTAAGAATAGTTTTTTAGCCTCCCATATAGTTGTTTCTCTCTCAATTCTATCCTCATGTGGATTAGGAATGGACATGACCATTTCTACCTTCATCGACACAGCTCATAAGGAGAAGGAGCCCGCACGTACCTATGTAGAGCGCTTCAGACAAATAGCCCTGAAGATGCCACCTGGTATCCCTGAGTTCGTTCTTATGAACACTTGTAGACGAAACTTACTACCAGTAGTAAAACTCTGCATTGGCAATACACAACACAAAGACTGGTGAACATTCATTACAAGCGTTGACATAGCCGAGAAGAATGCAAAAGATATCCATTTGCTCAAAATTTAGATTCCTGGCTCTAACAGTCAAGGGAAGCGCCCTCAAGCTCATAACAGCCCCAACCGTAGTAGCAAAGGAAAAGATGCCCTTGCGACATTTTCAGGAATGCCTCTCAGTCTAAACAAAAAGGTCAATACGACCCAAGGCCGAAAGAAGAGTATTCCTTCGATGATGATAATGTAGTCAACATCTTTAATATTCTGATACAGGGCAATAAGCTGATGTTGCCTGGTGTCAGAGGCCAGAAGAAGCAGGTTGCACTAATGACCCAAAGTACTGTTTGTTTCATCAGTACGTACATCACCCCACTAAGTGTTGCAATGTGTTGAAAAGAAAGATACAACATCTAGTGGTCTCTAAAGTCATCACACTCCACACTAATAAGAAGACATTCTCTATAAATTTGGTATCTGTATAGTTCGATAATTTCCCGCCCAAGAAGATCAAGTTGGTTTCCCTTTCTACAAATTTCTAATACCAAAGGCAATAATGAAATTCATCAACCTTCTGTCAGCTCACAATAATGCAAGGGGGTTGATCCCTCTCACTACTCCATGAGGTAAATTCATGTGGGTTCACCCCAACATCTTGAAAGATTTGGAATGAGAAAGTCCTTCTCTTGGTTCAAAGTCTTCAAAAAAGAACAAACCATGCAATATGGTCCTGCTCACTGTTATGAACAAAGTAATGTTCGAAGAAACTAGGTCTGGTAGAACCTACCTACCGACTGACAAGCACGTTTAAGATGTTGCTGCTCCAATGCCATCCGCTCCTACTGCTCAAGCTTCTCCCGAAGCGGGCCCTTCAAAGTCGATGACAACTGAAAAAGCTAAGAAAAATGAAGTTTGGTTCGACAAGCCCTTAAAGAAGGATCTTCCTCAAAGACTTGACAAACCATATAACTTTGATATATTGGCACAACTTGCCAATATACCAGCACGACTTTCTAATTTTGAGCTCCTTCGTCTTTCAAAGGATACTCATAAAGTATTAAGTGAGGCATTATTACATGAGGACGCATATCTGACACAGATTAAGATGCTAGATGAAAATCCTATGGAATATCCCCATAGCCACAATGTTATGAAGAACATCCTTAACATTACATTATCCCAAGTAGATATATTGCTAAAAACTAATGGCCACGACAAGCCGTTATACTATAATGGCTATATTAGCTCTATCAAGATAAACCGAATAAATATCGACCCGGGCTCGTCACTCAACATCATTCCCAAGAGTCTTCTACAAGCCTTAAGAATCCCGATGTATAGATGGTCAGCCACAAACACGACGATTTGAGATTTTAATACTTGAAGGACCAAACCTATGGGGAAGATATATCTTAAATATCAGATATGTGATATTCGAACTGAAGTCACCTGTTATGTCATCGACTCCAAAGTATCTTACAACGCCTTGTTCAAACGTCTATGGATACATACAAATTTAATAGTACCCTCCACTCCACAAAAATGTTTCAAATATGTAGAAAAATAGGGGGTACTCAAAACTTACGTCGTCGACATTAATCCCTTCAAAGGCGTCGAGGGCTACTAATTTTGACTCAATCATTTACACACCAGAGTTTCTCAATACTGAAGCCGACAAAGCTGATGAACAAGCTGCATCCACTTCAACCAACGAGGATTCGCTCATCATCCGCATTAAGAGACAAACTACTAACAAGGGCGCCCAAGAGCCACTTATAATTGACTACCATAAGTCAGCACACGGAAAGGGAAACTAGATTCCAGTGATGACGGACCTCGCCAAAACTACTGAGAAGACATAGCCTCTCCTTATCAATCTTCGTCTTAAAGATCGCTCTATCCTTATTTACCAGCCTCTAGTTATAAACCTAACTAAGGCTACGCCTAGGGCAAAGACCGATGTTGATCCTCTTGAAGAGGAAGAAATTATGTGCCACGTGAATTAAAAGACATGCCTTCGTACTATTTTAACGTAGATCACTCTACTACAGAGTTCTTAGAGGATGTCAATACCTATGACCCTCTATCAATACCAGTCTCAATGCCGTCCCAGGCAGGGACATCATACATTTCCTATAAAAATGATTGCTTCATCATTCCCCCAAGGATGATCAGAGACAAGCCAATAATATTTGGTAAAGCTAGGGTCAAAAGAGACTCTCACACCGATGACTCTGAAAGCAACATGGAGAAGATGCAACTTCATCATTATAGTCAGTCAGCCAAAGACATCATCTATAAGATGGGTTACGACCTAAAGTCTGAAAAATACCTCAACTATAGCAAAGGCCGAGCCTTCCACTCCACCACTTGGCTTTAAAATACAAAATTGAGAATTACTACCAATAAATATGTAGTTGTCTGGGGTATTTTTCCCCTCCGACGATACCTAAAGACTCAGAAGACGATGAGAATATCGCATCTTGTTCTTCTGACTCTTCACTTTGGGATTCCGAAGAAAGCATCGTTAACATCTTTAAAAAAATATTGTCTATTAACATAGTGTCAAAAGATAAGGTAGAAAGAAACGACCAATCATCAGAAATTCTTGAAGACGATCCACGGATACAATAGATAGAGTCGCAATATGAATCAACATTCGAACAATGTGAGCCTCCTACCAAAGACGATATTACCCAGATCGATCTAGGTGATCAGTCATCTCCCAAACCTATCTTCATCAGCAAAAGTATTTTCGACGAAGATAAGCAAGCTCTTATACAGCTATAGAAGCATGAAAAAATTATGCAGACCGCATAAAGGTCATACTCCCTCAACAAGATGCAGAGAAGCTACATGCGTCCTGAAAAAACAAGTAGCAGAGAAGCCACATGCGGCCAGATCAACCAAGTCATAGAGAAGCAGCATAGTATACTATATGCGGCTTAAACTACCACAGAGAAGGGAGGCCACATAAGACCCCTGACACAGATTTCGATGTCTGTTAGAGGCTCTGACAAATTACTCATCACTCTGTGACGCTTCAAGGCTCGTGAAAATAATGGCTCAAAAAAGACAACTAGTCACATAAGCGTATTAATTGCTTCAACAAGCGTGCCATGCCACGTGTTCCCTCATATAAGTCTACGCCCTCTGTGGCCTCACCAACATGCGGCCAGAGTGTCAATTCGACCAAGGCCCAAACAAGAGCACCTATGCGGCTATAAGACCCATGTGGCCAGAATGTCGATTTGACAAAGGCCCAAACGAGAGAACGTATCTGGCTACAAGACCCATGCGGCCTCGCCATCATGCGACCAAGATGCTATGCAGCCTCCATCTCACAAGATCTTTCCGTTACAACTGCAGAGATCTTCGCACAGTTGGTGGTGACTACGTGTCTAGCTGACCAAGTCAAATCCATAACTGGTTGATAACAACCTCGAGATCTATTCAACAACATATCTCAACCAAGACCACATGGCAATTGGCCCATGGCATACGGAGATAGTTGCAACCGCTTTCTGTTGAAGGATCCTTATGTGGCCACCAAACAGAGGCATATGCGGCACCCATAGCCCATCCACACGATGGCATAAATAGGAGCAACTTGAACGTTCTAAAGGGGACTTTTCTTCTTCTGCTTCAGAGAGAAATTAGACCACCCTCAGCCAACAGAGAGAGAGCATACCGAGATAAGCAAAGAGAGAATGTAAGCTTTATCACCTTGCATCGGATCGTCCACGGATTAAAAAAGATGCCATAGCACTCCTTGTCCATCGCCATACCCTAAAATCAAAAAAAATTATACTTAGATTGTCCGTTCAGGACCTCTTTGTACTTTCTTTCGTTTATTAATTAAATCAAGCTCTTTTTGGACCTTTCGAATTTAATGGTGACCAACATGGCGACTCTGCTGGGGACATCTTTCTCCTCTGATAAGAAAGTTATGGCATAATCCGATGCAGCCAAGCTAGGCTCAACCCAAAGGATGATGGTGGTGCACTTCGACCAACAAGCATTCGAGAACATGCTCTTGGGGTACAGTACGAGCCCTTCTCCAAGGCAAGCAAAGACTAAGAATACCCATAGAACTTGGGCAGCAAAGGCCGCTGCACCTCACCAAACTGCAGAGCATGCGCTCCCCATCTCTCTACCTATTATTGTAGATGCACATTATGCGTCCACCAAGACTAGCCCTTTTAATGTAGCAGTCAGGAAAGGCGCTCAGCGACCAAACTCTGGCAAAGAAAAATACTACGGTGCCAAAAGTTAGGTGGCTGAGACAAGCTTGATACTGCAACAGAAGAAGTCGCATAAGTCTACAACCATAGACAAAAGTCCACATGCGGCAAGCACAGCAGCCAAAACTCTGTTTTTGACCGAATCTCACGCAGAGCTGACCCTATAAGCCATGATGATAGTGGTAAAAATCTAAACTTGGATTATTCATACAATGGGCCTATGGGTGCCAAGTCAAAGAAGTCTAGGACAGTGCGAGCTCGTCATGCTCAAGCAATTGTCCACTAGGCTAACTGTCAAAGGGAACCTATAATTGTTATACGGGACCCTCAGGGAAAGCTTTATAAGAGAGACCAATACGTCCAGTCCTCAGCAAAAAATGGACATGGTCCATCACCAAAGTATTCTATTGACGATCTGAGGAGCGTTCTTGTACGAATCCTAGATCAGGGAGCAAAAACAACACCCACGCACCCGTACGCTCGGTCTACTCGTGCTCATAAAAAGGGTACAAAGGCGAGTTAGCCCTCGCCTGACTTGCGCAATGTGATTAATCACAAACACAAGATGAAGGAGGCAGCTACGGCAGGTGAAACGTCCTCCCCAGGACATCATTGTGCCAAAATCATCATCAACTGTTGCAGCAACAAAGTGGCAGCACCTACAAGCAGGCAATCGATATTCCAACTACTACATCCGACGATACCTATCCGACAATAATCCAAGCATCTGGTGCAAATATCCGAGGAGGATGAGATACCATTCGCCTTATTTTACTCTACTTCTCTTCCACCTTGGGAGGAAAGAAGTCCAGCACCTCCAGTCCGTCAATTTCAACCAACGCATTGAGAAGGTGATTACAGGGAGGACAACTGTGGGACCTACGAAAGAAATTTTTTAGGGCACTCGCTCGAAGAATAAGCTATCAGCGGCTAGGGGTAGCTCCTCCTAAGAACCCTTGGGTTATGCAAGCTGGGGGTAGTAATCCCCTAGACTTATATGACAACCCGGCATTCCAAGAAGATAAATATTTCTAGGGAACGGATACTGAAGTCCTTGGGGGTTGCCACCCTCGGAGAGAAGATGCCACCTCCTACGCTGGGGGTAGTACTCCATCTGAGTTCGAACAGGGCATAAAATAGCGAACCTTTCCTAACGACTATTCGTTGCAAGAGTCCGAGGCAGAAAGTGCTACATCTACTATACCGTCCATCTCTCCTCATAAAAGAATGACATACATGGTGACGGACTAGCTTGAAGGCCCTAGTGATCGGAAACTCCTCGAGGCCCTTAAGGCTATGATGCATACAGTGAGCGAATCAATGCAAGCCTTGCCCCAAGCTGTGTTAGACATCATGCCTAAGTCCCTTGAGGCTATATTGCAGGAAGCGCATCGATGTCAGTATTCCATGCATCCAGGTGCCAACAAGATGTATAAGGATATGCGAGAGAGTGTGTGGTGGTATGGCATAAAAAGGTATGTAGCACATATTGTATCTAGATGCTTGGTGTGCCAGCAGGTGAAAGCCGAGAGGCAGAGGCCAAGCGGTTTACTTCAGCCATTATCCATTCCAGAGTGAAAGTGGGAGCACATTACTTTGGATTTTGTGTTCGTACTTCCATGATCTCCTGGAGGAAAAGACGCAATTTGGGTCATCGTTGACAGGTTGACCAAGTCGACATAGTCTCAGATCGGAATAGTCGTTTCACTTCTCATTTCTGGAGGAGTTTATAGGCGAGCTTGGGCACCCAGTACAAGTTTATTACTGCATATCACCCTCAGACAGATGGGCAGTCAGAGAGGACCATTCAGAATCTTGAGGATATGCTACGCACTTGTGTACTAGATCTTGGCGACTCTTGGGAGGATTATCTCTATTTGGTAGAGTTTGCTTATAACAACAGCTACCAGGCTAGTATAGAGATGTCACCATTTGAGGTTTTGTACGGTCGGAGATGTCGTACTCTCTTATCATAGGACAATACTGGAGAGAGAGTTTTGTTAGGGCCAAAGATGGTGGTGGATACAATGGAGAAGGTTAAGCTGATAAGGGATAGACTTCGGGTGGCGTAGGACAGACAATGACATTCGATCGATAGCCACCGGAGGCCTTTGGAGTTTGAGGTATAGTTTTAGATTCTTGTTTTGTGCTTGATATTAGTTGTTTGTTATAGATTAAGTTATTAAGCTTGTGTTTTGTTCTAGGTTGGAGGTCTAGTGTTTCTAAGGATTTCTCCGACATGAGGCACAATTTGCTTCGGTGGAGGCGGGAAGCTTAGTACGCGATTCATCGGACCCTTTAATATTCTGGAGATGGTCGGTGCAGTTGCCTACAGACTAGACTTATCACTTGCATTGGAGGAAGTTTATAACGTATTTCATGTGTCATAGTTGAGACGATACGTAGCGGATCCTAGTCAGGTATTGGACCACTCAAAGATAGAGGTGGGCCCCTAATCTTAGCTATCTAGAGCAGCTAGTTGCAATTCTGGATCAGAGAGAGAAGGTGTTGAGGAATTAGACCATTCCCTTGGTACGTATCATATTTAGGCATCACTCTCCGGGTGAGTCTACCTGGGCGAGGGAGGATGAAATGCGAGAGCGTTACCCATATTTGTTTGTACCTTGAGGTATGTTCTTTTTAATTCTTTTTTGCCTTTCTAGGGGTAGTTTTGTCTTTGAATTTTAAGGACAAAATTATTTTAAGGAGGGTAGACTTGTCATTACCATATTTTCTAGGAAGGATATTTTATTTATTTTTATAATTTAATAATTATTGTGCATGTTGTATATTTATTTCTTGTATTATTTATTCTTTGTTAGATGTTATATTTTTTTTTTTGACTTGTGTTAGCGGACCTAACTAGTTAGAATAGACTTATGGACCAATATTATTTCTAGTTAGACTTGAGCCCAACAATCAAGCCCATTTTATTAAGTTAATAACTTAATTATTTAAACCAATTAGATTAGAACCTTCCTTCCTTAATTAATTTCTTCATGACAAGCCCCAATGGGTATTGTTGACTTTTTAAAGTTGCTTGGAGGAGGGGTTTGGTCAAGCCATAGGAGGAGAGGAGAGAAACACTCTCTCTCTTTATTAATTTTATTTTATTCTAGATCTAGAATTTCCCTCTTTCAAATTTATTCACACCTACACCAATCCCTACCCAATTTCCTTCCCAATTCCTTCTATATTAACCATTGGAGGCTACTGGAAAAAAAAGGAGGCAAGGATCTATAAGGAGAAGGAAGGAGCACAACTTGAAGGCTCTTTGCATCCATTTAGAGACTTGCATTGGTAATCCATCTTCCAATAGATATATTTTAATTTTCCCTTCTAATTAGGCTCCAAATCTATGGTTTAATCATTAGGAACCCTCTTATATACTAAGGCTACCCATAGGATTTGGAATTAGTTTTATAGGAGGCCTTTGGAGAAAGTTATAGTATGTTTTGGGCCAATTTTGGGAGAATTCCGAGATTTGCACATCATGGATTTGTGAATAAGTTAATTAGACCAAATTGATATGTTTGATTGTATGAGACTAGTTTCGTATCCTCAATTGGATACGTTTAGGCCGTATCATGGTAATTTGGTGATACAGATTAATTTGGGGGTTTTTCCTTCGATACGGGGGTATATTTTGACATGGACACGTAGTTGAGTAGCTAGCACTTTATATTGTTCATAATTATGATTTTAGACTTGCTTGTATCATTTGTGATATATTTGGTGTTGTGTTGGGGTATTATCACAAGCGTAACATAGAAGGAGTGTGATATGGGTACGATGCACACCACGTGTTTGACGAAATATGTTATACTTATTTAGAGTTGTGAATAGCTATATTCGTATATATATATATATATATATATATATATATATATATATATATATATATATATATATATATATATATATATAGATGTGTGTGTGTGTGTGTGTGTGTGTGTGTGTGTGTGTGTGCTAGATTATATATATTATTTAGCTATATTTTATATTAGGTGTATCTCGTTGTATACTATGTATATATGAGATGAGGAGTGGGTATCCTGTGCAGTCCTAATCATTTAGTGACTGTGTTATGGTTGTTAGAGTGTGTGTAAGGGAGAAATGTATTGTGTGTATGATGGAGCTTAGAGGTAGGGGATATTAACTAAGATTAAAGGAAGCTACAGCAGTAGTGCCAACTATTGTGGGGGTGGACAGGAGATGGGAGCAGTTAGGTTGAGTATATAACAGTAGATTTTACAACATCAGCATACTTACTGCTGTTGGGGGTATTGTTGATCAGTAAGTGATGTTCCTGGTGTGCATAACTACTCTTGGCAGTCTGGGGGCCTGCAGAGTTATAGGCAACTGCAATTAAGTGATATTGGGGGCTCGGGTTTGCCACATATTTGGGTTCAGGTAAGGAATTGATTAGGTTTGGAAGTTTTATGCACATGAGGGTGTGGACTGAACTCAGTGAGGCTTGTTCACTGATGTGCAATCTGGTTAGTTAGTTAGTTAGTTAGTTAGATGATTGATGATGGTTAGTATATGGTGAAGGTTAGTATCAGTTAGTTATTGGAGTTTAATATTTATCGATGACTGTTAGTTTGGTATTCTAATTAGAGGCCATGATGTAGTATCAATTGTTAGTAGATGTTAAGTTATATGTTAAAGGGTGGTTAGTGTTACCTGTTAGTTGGGTAGTGGTTTCAGTTAGTAGGTAAGTTAATACTTGATGACTGTTAGTTGATAGGTGTATATGTTAGTTTAAATGGTTAGTTGTTTTGAATATTGCCTATGTTAGACTTTTATGAATGATAATATGTATTATATCAGTTATGATTTCGATAGTATGGTTAAGTTATGAAGTTTGGTATTAGACCACTAGTTACATATAATTAGATACTTAAGTTAGGGTGTTTATATATATATATATATATATATATATATATATATATATATATATATATATATATATATAGCTAGATAATTAAGTATTAGCAAGTTTGGTATTATCTTGAGTTAGTGCACAAGGTAATGTGAGATATTGGAGTTACTCAAGGTATTGGGTACTTAGTGTCAAGAGATGGTGTAGATAGTGTGATACAAAGTTGGCTCAATGCCAAGGTATCCACTTAGTATTAGTTTATCTAGGAGATACTAGTACATATTTATTTTGTATATATTGTATAATATTTTCATATATAGTATTTTACGTATCTTATGATACGAAATAGTATTGATACTCTAGTATCTTAATATAGATACTATAGCCAAGATACATGTATGGACACAATAACCTAGAGATGGACTCATACAACCTAGAATTAGCTACTTTGACCAAGTTTGACTATTTTGATCTAGTGTTGACCTAGTTTGGCATTTTTGACCTAGAAATAGCTTTATGACCTAGATTTGGACTAGTTTAACTTGTTATCATTCTAAAATATTATATTGATGTAATATTACATATTTAGGTCTCTGAGGCACCATTCCGGACATCTACGATATCATTCGCCAGATTTTTGGCAAGTACATTTCTGAGAGTTTCCTATTTATGATATCCTCTATATTCTTGTATTTATTGTAGATATCTTTTACTTTCCTGTCACTTGGTTACACGGATTGGTACTCCTGGATTCCGTCATGAGATATTATTCCCGGTAGCTCCTGGTATATCTCTTGTGTGAGGTCGATGTTCTTGCATTAGTATGGATACCGATTCGTGAGAAGAGTCATGACTTCTCATAGAATCCTATGTCATAACTTGTCATGATTGGATTCACTATACCAGTTGGGGATAAGGAGTATTTAGTGTAGATATGTGACCATTTCTCTGAGTTCTTATTTTCTTGAATAGTGTTAATCATACACCGCACGTATGATTAGCCAGGCCGTGGTTCAAGAGAAGTACCCAAACCGATCACATGTTGTCACTAATACTCACTCACTTAAATAGTTATTTTATTTTCCAAATATGATGTTCGTATCTCCTGTATATATTTTTCGTATTTTCTTATTTTAGTATATTCCTGTCATGCTCTGTTTCTCCTATTTATGCTCTCTATTTAAAGTTATATAGTTTTTATTATTTATTGGAACTGCTTTTTGAGATGTACTTTGCTCCTTTCCTGACTGAATATTTTTTTTCCAGATAACACAGAGGAGTGGTATCCCACTCACTATGGGCCTCAGGATGTAGTTCCCTTTGAGACAGAGACTTTGGCTTAGGAAGGACTCATCCCGGTTAAGACAGACGACCCATTATCTGTAGCTAAGTAGATAGGTTTATTGTACTGGATTTGTCTCCAGCATTTGACATTAGTATTTCTCTATTATATTTGATGACTCATTAGATATTATTTTGTTTTATGAGTTGTATCTTGACTCTTTAGTTTTTTATATCATATTCGTGCATTGTTCCATCTTATAGATCTGTGATTAAGTATTTATATTTTATTGGTGGCATTATATATCTTGATGATCATTATTGCTAGATAGATAATTTACCCAAACAGCGTTCTACCATAGATACTACGACGTAGGCTGGACGTTGTTCACTACTCGTGCCCTTACACCGGGTGCGGGTCATGACTGTGTTTGATAATAAATGAAAGAAATGGAAACTAGGTTTATTCGAAACCCTTTCTTCGGTTTACAAACAAGAAAAAGAAGTACAATTAATCCTATACAAGGATGTTAAGTACAAAATTTGATTCTGGGGAAATATTGCTTTAGGAGTCTGATCTGCGGTCGATCACTTTGTCCCTTGGACCACACGATGACAAAGAAGTAATGTAGAAGAAGAAGAAGCTTCAAAGATCGCAAGAGGGATTGGATGCTCAATGCCAAAGTCGTCAATCACTACTCTCTGTCTGTGCTCTAGACTCTTCTCTCTCAATAAATCGATCTTTTTGACCTTGGTTTTCTGACCCTTGACCTCTTTACCAAAATCTTCGACCTTTGACCTCCGTGGCTGGAGGTCTTTATTTATAGAGTTTAGTGACAATAACCGTCCAGTCAGCGTAGAAGCCGAACAGTGGAGAGTGTGGCACTTTTTACGCGGTGGTAATAATAACTGCCACCCACGTATAAATGATCTTCTAAATCTGTGTGTGACGCGTGTCCCATTATGAGGTAACGCGTATAACTGCTGCGAAGATCACGGCATGCAAGCCACGTAGGTAACTACCCCTCGCGTAGAAAAGGTTGGCGTAGAAGCCAAGTAACTGTCACCATGGCGTAGAAGCCAAATAGTTATCTTGTTAGCGTAGAAGCCAGGTAGCTGTCATATTGGCGTAGAAGCCAAATAGCATGTCATGTTGGCGTAGAAGCCAGATATCTGTCATATTGGCGTAGAAGCCAAATATCACATAGAACTTGATGTTGACTGGGGTCTTGAGCATATTCTGGACCAAATAGTCTTATCACGTACCTTTGCAAATATAGCCTGAGTTGGCGTATTTCGAGGAGATAGCATACGGCGTACTCCTATAGCTGAAAATAGCCTGGTTGGCGTATTTCTAGGAGATAGTGTACAGCGTGCTCCTATAGCTAAAAATAGCCTGATGGCGTAATGTGCAGGGATGATGATGTGGACGTATTAGCCCTAATCATAGATCTCCCAGTCATCGGGAATAGAACAAAATCTCGTGCATTAAATGTAGAGATCTGCCCCCATTTCGTGTATTAACTGCAGAGAAGTGCCTCGAGTTCTGTACGACGAGCAACTTTTGACGTGGCATCTAGTTTTGTCTCCTCTTGAGCGTAAAAGCTCATGTCTGCCTGTGTAAAACTAGGCAGCGTATTCCTTGAATGTGTAAATGATGTCTTATGTCAAGGATTAGTCGCTAAACGACAGTCTGGGGCTCTGTGTAGAATCATCATTACAGCCATCCTCTCGATCGTCGTGGGTACTCTTTGTCAGGAGTCAGGTTCATTGTACTGTCTGACAGGTTCATTGAGGAATACGAAGCATTCCTCATAAAACTCCACATACTGCATTAAGAGCAGATAGGTTTTACGCCAAAGTGGCGATGTAGCAACCTTTTTTACGCTGGAGCAGTCTAGAAATACTGCATTACGTGGGTTGTTCTGGAGCTATGTTGTACGCTGAATAGCATTGAAGCTCTGTTGTACGTTGATGGCTCTAAAGTCATGTCTTACGCCATACAGCCCTGAAACTCTGCTTTACGTGGGCTTCATGCATATTGCGTATAATTCTGCAGCGTATTTTTCATGCTTCTATAAGACCCCCTTCAAAGTTTTCAAATTCCTCATAATTTGAAATACTTTGAATGAAGCATGAAACGGTCAAATTTGACTCATTCTACGAGGCTGATTTCTCAGCAAATATTTAGGAATTTGTTGGGATTTGATGCGATCTCCTCAGCCTATATACAGGCTACTGAGTTAACCTATTCTTCCCACACTTCCTTCACCACAGAGAGAAGGTTGTCGATGTTCGTCTTGCTGACTTGAGGAAGAAGAAGATCATGTTCTTCCAGCATGTAAGGATCCATAAAAAGAGGCATCTTCGAGCAAATGTCCTCTGCAACGATGGATCATGAAAGGATATCATAGCTTCCTTTGCTCGGGATGATCAGCAATTTCATATGGCAATTCGTCTAAGAGAGAGGAAGGGTCATATTGGACCACACAGCTTTCAAGCTGTATTTTCTTCTCTCATGGTGGTGGACGAGGGTAGGCAGTTTGGCCCTGTCTTCCAGTATTTAGTTGGGTCTGGAACCCCAACACAATTCTAGGGTATGCCTGCCATAGCATATGGAGGATAGCTTGAATAATTTATACAAGCCCAGTTGTGTATCCTCCCGCCATTAATCATTTTCTTGTTCATCGGCTGCAGAAGCCGATGAAGTGCCGTAGAAGAAGATACAAAGATCTCCACCAATATGATAACCTGGCGTAGCAGATTCTTGGTGTGATCTTTAAATAAAAATGAGAAACCCTTGGTAGAACAAGGATTTCCATCATATGTAATCATGAAAATGAAAAACCCTTTGTAAACTGGATTTCCATCATATGTAATCATGATTAATACGATTGTCTTCTTTTACGTATCTGATGACTTCCTATATTTGCTGTGTATAGCTTTGACACATCTGAATAACTTTTACGCTTACTCTGATAAAAGAGAGTGTCTGATCACGTCCCACTTTTACGTGAAATGAAAGACGCGTAGAAAGCTCTTTAGCATTCAGTTGTCTTTGAAGATCAAACTATCATGCTGTTTTGGGCGGAGAGTCACGTAGAAATTCTGAACTGAGACTTCTCTGATACAAAGAATTCTTGTTCAGACCATCATCTTCAAGAATGGTTTCCCAAAAATCCCATAAAATAGGGCAAGAAATATCTGTTGAACAGGCCATACTTGAACTTTTGAGAAGTATTCTGACCGGACTTTGGATGAACTTCCCAATGGCCCAAGAAGAAAAATTGTCTTCAATGCTGAACTCTGTGTATTTCAGGCACTTGGAATATTTTGTAACCAAGAAGGAGCGTTTCCTGCGTAAACCCTTGTAATCGACCATCTGTAGTTTTTCGAGCATAGAATCATAGATTTGTAGCCTCTGAGCGCAAAAAAGCTTCTGAACTTGAAATCATAGATTTGCAGCCTCTGAGTATAAAGTCATAGGTTTGTAGCCTCTCGAGCATAAAAGCTACCTAGCATAAATGCATCCGGGCGTAAAACTATAAAATTATAGCCTCTGAGCGTAAAACCGTAGATTTGTAGTCTCTGAGCGTAAAAAGCTTCTGGGCGTAAGATCGTAGATTTGTAGCTACTGAGCGTAAAGTCGTAGGTTTGTAGCCTCTCGAGCGTAAAAGCTTCCGAGCATAAAAGCATCCGAGCCTAAAACCATAAACTTATAGCCTCTGAGCGTAAAATCGTAGATTTGTAACCTCTGAGCGTAAGAAGCTCCTTGGCGTAAAAATCATAGATCTGCTCTTCGCGTAAAATCTGGATCCACTGACTGTCTGTCTTCCTCTTTTTTCAAATGATTGGCTGACGTAGTTTCAAATCATAACCGAATATTAAATATCAGATTTGGTTAGGGATTCGAAGAGTTATCTGAACTCTATAAATACCCCAAGGCCTTGATAGAAGAAACCCTTCATCTGTCTTTTGCAAAAAACCTTCGTCTCTCTGAGAACTCTTTTTCGTCTCTTCTTTGAGAACTCTGAGTTTTAGCCATGGCACCGAAACCAACTTCCACTTCTAAGGGAAAGAAAGCTGCCTCTTCCTCTCACTCCTCTGCTCAAGCACGAGCAACTCCCGTTGGAATGAGCGAACCCTGCTCTAAACAAAGTGCCCCACCGTCAAGTTGTGCACCAGGCGTCACAGGTAAAGACTTTGAGAAGAGAAAAACCCTTCGCACACGTTGTACGTGAATGTGCAAGGTCATCTTCTGTGTTGAGAGCCTCTTCGAGGAAGATGATGCACATAGATATTTTATCGTTATGCCCACATTCCTAATGTGTCAGCGTACAAACTCCATATTTTCGTAGTCTGGCATAAAAAGCACAGATTGTCGAAATTTGGCGTACACTATTAAATTTGAGTTTTACGCACTGGATGTAAATTCTGGCGTACAAGCTCAAAATTTTGGCAGTCTGGCGTAAAAACTCAGACCGTTAGACTTTTATGTATACTACCAATCTTGAATTTTATGCCTCGGAAATAGGTTCCTGCATAAAAACTCAAGTTTTTACAGTCTTGGCGTAAAAGCACAGACTGATCATCATTGGCGTAAACTGTAAGAGTGTATCGTCTAGTGTAGAAACTGACTTGTTCTTTTGTATTTTGTAGTGGACTTGCAGATCCCTCCGTTGGCTGAGGTGATGGGTTCAGCTGCTGGGATGCTGAACTCCAATTATCTGGAGGATTTGTCCCATGTGACATTCCCTATTTCTGGAATCCAGTATCTTGAAGGAAGGGGAATTTTGATATCGTCTCAAGGAGAATAAATGCTGTTAAGTATGATCAGCGGGAAGCCCCTGACGTATATAGATGGGGCCAACTATAGGAAACCAGCTTTCCTATTCGTGGATATAATTGACAAATAATCCCAAATGAAACCCAAGACAGAAAATTGGGTGTTTACTACTGAGGGCATGGTCATGTACCTGCCAAGGATGCCTAGAGATTACCCTATTTCGACATTCTTCCATGCACGCATCCCAGGAAGATGTCATGGACCCTGACTCCTGATCTTCACGGCCAGCCAGGGAAGATATTTTATCAGAAAGGACCAGACCGAGGATTATTTGTGAGCCGTCCTTCCGGGCCTGTTATGCTTTTTAGGGGATTACTGCGGGCAGTGTCCCGAGTGAGGACACTTCAGTGCTCCAGCCGGTTCAAGTATCGACTTTTTGCAATGACTTCATGGGGCTGGGAGGAGTATATTCCAAGGTTAATCCTCCGGCTAGCGGGTGGCTTAGCCCTGAAAATCTTCGATGGGCCCGTTTAACTATCTGGGCCCTGAAGCACTTTCAGACGAAGCTGGAGAGCATTGGTCTGTTCGAGGCTGTGAGTGCCACCAGTGTTAGGTTGCCTCTCAACACCAACCTATTTTTAGCTTTGATGGAGCGGTATATCTCACTCACTGGGACTTTTGCCACTCCGCTAGGGGAGTTGGGATTGGCCCTTTACGAGATGGCAGAGATTTTAAGACTGCCAATGGGGGATACTCCTTATGAAGAGTATGTTCCCACAAATAGGGAGCTGAGGGATACAAACCCTCGACTAGTTACAGTGTACCAGGAGCTGATGTGCCACTATCTTGCCTGCACCACCGTCTACAATGAGCCTTCTGATTTGGCTCATACCAACAAATGGGCGTCCTATCTCTTCTTTCATCAATCTAGAGATTCTAAGCCAGAAAAAGTTATGGATAGCAGGAATAAGCCTTTAAATCTTCTGAGCATGCTTAATGCTCAAACAGTCTATAATCTTATTGAAGACGCTGGGGCTTCAGATCAGGTTCTTGATGAGGAGATCGAGGGTTATCCTGCAGGTACTAAAGCCTACAGTTATATGAGGCATTATCGCAAGCCTCTGTCAAGGGAAGCTCAGCTGGATGGCTTCCTCTTTGTATGGTTACACCGGTGGGTAGTACCAGGCATCGCGTCTACATATCGTATCCATCGTAACACCTTGTGGCCTGCAGTGTGTTTGGTGTTTGGAGCGAGACTGGGACTGCTCCCTGCCATGGTGTGCCGGATACAGGCTGGCCTGAGGGCCATTACTGATGGGCTGCTTGCCGATGAAACACGGCGTGAAAGCTTTCCCAGGGTAGAGTTACCATTCCTATATCTGATGGGATGGTTAATTCTTCATAACCCCAGGGTGATGTCTCCCGGCTCTGCCAGTAGTTCGGGAAATAATTTTTGTTGAATTACAAGAATTCCTCTTGGAATGTGGCGACCGTCATCGATTGCCGACGAGCATTAAATTTTGCTCATAGTTGGAAGCTCTTCTGTATCATCCCCACTATACATATTAATCAACAGGGGACGAAACTTCAGGACTCAGGTCACGGGAGGATCATTCTTTCTTCCGAAGTCTTCTACTGGTTGGTCTGCATTAGACCTTCTCATCTGCTGTACAGGAGTGAGGACTACTGCTTTTTGGAGCCGTATCTGCCTAGCCGATTCGCCAGGCAATTTGGGTATGACCAATTGCATATGGGGAATGCCATCACCAGCTTCAAGTTTAGAGGTGGACTTATTGACGGGGCGAGAGGATGGCGGTACTTTATAATGGGTTGTACTGGAGCAACCTTTACTGTGCCAGCGACTTCTTTCTCCATGGAGTTGCGCATCCTCCATTCATATGCGCAATTTTACGTGGCCATCAATACCTTCCATCGCAATTTTGATATGCGTGAAAGTTTTAGGATGCCCTCTCATAGATCCACTGGAAGAAAGGAGATTCCATCAGTCTTCTCTGATGAAGGTGAAGACCCTGTCGGTCCAGACGAATTCTTGACGACAATACCGAGAGGCGTATTAGCTCCGCCTGCAAAGCCTCTCGTTATTCCTATTAAGCGAAGAGGTCCTACTCCGAAAGAGCCTTACCCTCGCAAGAAAAAGATGACTGTCAGTGGTCCTAAAAGGACTTCCAGCCATGAGGCTTCTGGGAGTGAGCCTGTTGTTCCCCCTATTGGGGGTGATTCTTTGATCAGAGGTTCTTCGCCTTTTAGAGAGGGAGCCTCCATAGTTCCGGCTGACAGCGCCGGAGATTCTTTGCCCGAGATCACCGCTGTCGCTACTACCGCTACTGGTAGTGCAGTGAGGTCACCTTCGAGGCCAAGCAAATTAAGTATATCTTTGTCCAAACAAATAATGGGTCCAGCCCCTTCTTCGTCTGTCAATATTTCCAGCGAGATTCCACCCGATGAGCCTTAATTGGATCTTGGTGAAGACTGGGAAGACTATTCTCGGACGTCTTTTGATGCACCCTCTTCCCCAGGTATGACAGCTCGTTTAGCATCATTAAGAAATGATTTAGCTGTACAGACCGCGGACGCGACATATATACCATCGGCCATGGGTAAATGTTGTCCTTACACCTCTTTTAGGAAAATTAACATCAATTTGATATTAACTTTCTCTTGTCTTCTTTTCAGGAGGAGACGTCTCTAGAGAGGGCAGTGTCGACACAACCTTTGACTGCTTCTCTCCAATGATGTACTATTTTGCTTATTTTTGTAATTTGCTTTTCTTGGAGATAATAAAGAAGCTCTATCTGACTTTGTGGACCCATCATTTTGGAATATAAATGACATGATAGGGTAAAAGTGATATCAGAGGTAATATGGATGTGATATCCTTTCGGTAAGTTTTAGTTGAACATATCTATTCAGAGGTCATAAGAACATGATAGAATATAATCCAACTAAAATTTGTGTACAAAACACTATCAGAGGTAATATGGACGTGATAGGTTTTGATGATTCAAATTAGTTGAACATATCTATTCAGAGGTTATATGGACATAATAGAATATGCTCCAACCAATCTTTGTGCGTAGTATCGTCAGAATGAGATCTTCACCATACTCTGTTTAAGCAAGAGAGATTAAGCATAGTACCTTTTCAGGAATTTACCGTTGATAGGAGCCATTAACAACTCTCCATTAGATTTGGCTAATCCGTAAGCGCCATTTGAGAACGTCGTCTCAATCACATAAGGGCCCTCCCATTTGGGCTGAAATTTACCCTTACTTTTGTGCGTGATGATCATTGGCCTTTTCACAGATAGAACTAGCTCGCCAACTTTGAACACTCTTTCCTTCACTTTTTGATTAAAAGCTCTGAAAATGCGTGCCTGGTAGAACGTAATGCGTTGTTGAGCATGAAGGCATTTCTCGTCTAATCCTTATAGCTCTTGAAGCCTTAATAGATCATTCTTTTCCTGAGTCAACTCATTAGTCACTGCTATTCTGAGTGAGGGAATTTGTACTTCGATGGGGAGAACTGCTTCACTCCCATAAACCAACGAGAATGGGGTACAACCTATCGGTGCTTGTACCATTGCGCGGTATGTCCAGAGACATTCTCCCAGCTTCTCATTCCAATCTCTTTTGTTCGAAGAAACGAACTTTTTCAAGAGTTCGATAATGGTTTTGTTGAAGGCTTCCGCCAAACCGTTAGCAGCAGGATTATATGCCGTAGAGGCCATATTTTGTATCAGTTTCTTATCGCAAAATCGGTGAAACGCTTGGCTGATGAATTGAGGCCCATTGTCATGGATTATCCTTCGGGGTATCCCAAAGCGATAAATGACATGATGCTTGATAAAGCTGATCATGTTGGATGTCTTTACCTCAGCAAGAGGAATCGCCTCTGTCCATTTGGAGAAATAATCGGTGATAGGTAATATGAACCGATGTCCTCTAGAAGAAGACGGGTGGATAGGGCCAATGATATCCATACCCCATGCTTCAAAAGGCCATGATGCGACTGTAGGATGCAAATGTTCAGGAGGTTGATGTATGAAATCTACATGAACTTGACAGGCTTTGCATTGTCTTGCATATTACACTGCATCTGCGATCATAGTAGGTCAGTAGTAACCCATCCTCCTGATACGATCCTGTAGCTTAGGACCGGGTTGATGTGCTCCACACACACTGTCGTGAGCTTCTCGGATAACCCGTTTTGCATCGTCATCAGAGAGACATCGTAGTAATAGTCCATCGTATGTTCAGCAATATAGACTTTGGGAAGAAGCATCAAAATAGAAGCGTACTGATCGTCTTTTAATAGACACTACTTCTCTAGGATCCTCCGGTAAGATTTCGTAGGACACGAAGTCTATGAAGGGACTTCTCCAGTCTCTTTTAGGAGGAACCGTGTTTACAGCGTAGCTGCGTTCTACGTGAAAGTTATTTTTCACACCGAATAAATCTCTATTAAGAAGGATCACCGAGTTCTGTCTTCTTATAGGAACAGCCAGATCTGCAGCTAGGCTGGCCAGAGCATCAGCTTCCAAATTCTGAGATCGAGGCACATGCTCTAAAAAGAACCCTTTGAAAGACATGGCTATCTCGATCGTTGCTTGGTGATAAGGAATGAGGTCTGGATTGCGGACTTCATATACTCCTCTGACCTGATTGACGATCAGCTGGGAATCACCAAAAGCTTCTAGGTATTCGACCTCCAATTCTTTAGTGACTTGAAGCCCGATGAGTAGGGCATTGTACTTTGCCACATTATTATAGCAGGGTTTGCTAAGAGAATATGCTCGATAGATGACGAGTTTATCAGGAGTGACCAGGACAATGCCTACTCCTGAAACCACGTTTTCCTTAGGACCAGTCCTTGAGGCGCCATCGAAGAATAGCTGCCATGTATCATCTTCCATTGTAGAGTTACATTCTGCAATTTCGTCGAGAATGTCTTCGTATAGTTTGGAGGTTTCCGGAATCGGATGAGCGGCTAAGAAATAAGCCAAGTCCTCTTGTCACTACCGTATTTTCTAGAAAAGGGTATTTTGGTCATTTTATAATTAATTAAATATTGTGCATGTTAAATATTTATTTATTATATTATTTATTTATTATTAGCATATTAGATTTATTTTTGGACTTGTGTTAGTGGACCTAACTAGTTTAGTTTAGACTCATGGACCAACATGTTTTAATTGTTAGAATTGAGCCCAACTAGAAAGCCCATTAATTAGGAGGATGATTAAATTAATTAAACCATTAGACTAGAAGCTTCCCTCCTTAATTAATTTCTTCATGAGAGGCCCTAAGGGATATTTTAGACTTTACATAGTAGCTTGAGGGAGGGGGCAAGTGAGGCCTATATAAAGGGGATAAAAACTTTCTCTCTCTTCATCTTTCATTCCAAATCTAGATCTAGAATTTCCCTCAACCAAATTCCATCAAATCCCTACCAAATTTCCACCCAATTACTTTCCAAATCACCATTGGAGACTAGAAGAGCAAGGATCTAGAAGGAGGAAGCAATGATCTACAAAGAGGAGCAAGGATCTACAAGTTGGAGGCCAATTTCACCAATTTTGGAGGTTTTATTGGAAATCCATCTTCCAATAGGTATAATTCAGTTTTTTCCCTTAAAATAGCTTCTAAATCTGAGATTTAATTATGAATAATCAACCCATATGTATGTACTACCCATAGGATTTGGTTTTGTGTTCGTAGGAGACCTATGGAGAAAGTTATAGTGCTTTTTGTGTCAATTTTGGAGGAATTCCAAAAATGACTTTTGTTGTGTGTGTCAATTAATCCTATAGATCAATTTGGTATATGTTTGTGTGTTTGGGGCTAGTGTCGTGTCCACAATTTGGTACGTGTAGGTCGTATCCCAACAATTTGGTGATACGTATTATTTTGGGGGTTTCCCTCCGACACGGGACTTTGTACATGTCGTATTTTGACACGGACACATAGATCTATATTTGACACTTTGTTTTGTTCATAAATATTATATATGATTTGTTGGTGTCCTTCGGGGTAAAATTGGATGTGTGGTGGACTCGTGTCGCATGCGTATCCTAGATCTAGTGGGATACGGTGTGATACTCTCCAATTATTATGTGTTTATGTGTAGATCTAATTAATTATGCTTTAATTCTTGAATTGTAATTGTGTATGTATCTATATATTATATATATATATATTATGTATATTTATTATAGTGTTTATTGTATCATAGATCTATGTATTATATATGTATTAATAGAATATATATTATGTAGCTTTCTTCTACATGCATTAATATATATGTTATAATATATGTTAGGATGTAAATATATGTATATGTTTTATATAATATATGTGTAAGTTTAATTAAGTAATTAGATTATTTATAGTTATTATATGATTATATATATATATATATATATATATATATATATATATATATATATATATATATATATATATATATATATATATATATATATATATATGTATGTAGATATATATTTATAAGTAGTAGCATATGTATATATAATATAGTAGATATATTTATATGTGATTATATATATAGTTATATTATTGTATGATTATATATATGTATACATATATGTATAGTTATATATACATATTACTATGTGTGTGTATGTATGTTAATATGTGATATTTTATACAATTTACTGTGTATAAGTGTATGTCTAGTTATAAATAGTTTTATATATGTATATATATTGTATAAATATATATTGTGGGTTATATATATGTATTTAAATATATATTATATAAATATATATGGTGGGTTATATATATGTATTTATATATATATATATATGGTAATTAATATATATATAAATATGTTCCTAAATGCTATTTGTATTATAGTATACTATATATGTATATATTTAGTTGTAGCATATAAATTTATTAGTATACTTTAGTTATCAATTGTTATGAGTATTTTTTATATATTATATATTTGTAGGTATGTATGTACGTATATATGTATTAATAGTTAGTGTGTAGTTGGTAGGTAGTATTATTCTATTAGTACATACTAGAGTTATATTAGATTGATATATGTAATTATTGATGGGTAGTTAGTATATATATGAGATTTTGGCAATTACCTTGAGATATCAAGGTAAGTATCAAGATATACCAAGGTATGAGTAGTAGGTATTGGCATAAGTAATAGGATAGTTGTAAACTAATTATGGGTTGGTATTAAGGTGACTAAAATAAGGTATATAGTATTATATAAATATTAAATGTATAGTTGTTTATAATTATTATTGGGTAGTTAGTATAAATAAGGTTTTGAATTTATCTTGAGATGCCAAGGTAAGTATGAAGGTATTAGAGGATAATCAAGGTATTGGGTTTGGATATCAAGATAGAGGTTTAGTATTGCGATACCAAGTTGGTTCGAAACCAAGGTATCCATTTAGCATTTGTAATTAGGATTTTATATATATAATATTGTTTGATATGTATATATGTGTTATATTTATCCCTTGTTTGCGTATCCTGAGATACGGTATCTTAGTATCCTAAGATGTAGCTTGTGTGGCCTAGATTCATAGTGTGTGAACCTAATATCTTTGAGTTAGACTCATGCAACCTAGAAATAGGTAGTTGACCATAATTTGACAATAGTTGACCATAGTTGACTTAGAGTTGACCTAGTTTGACTTTTGACTTAGAAATGAATTTATGACCTAGAAAGTTGACTAGTTTAATTTATTTCTCTTCCCAAAAACTTGTATTAATGCAATATTTCATATATAGGTCTGTGACACCAGTTCGGATATCATTTTTTATCATTTGCTCTGGACCACAGGCGAGTACATTCTCTGATAGTTTTTATTATTTGATTACCACTATAATTCAAGTATTTAGAAATATTACTTATGATTCTTGACACGATGGTACACGGATTGGTATTGTTATTGGATCGTTAGTCATGGGATGTTACCTTGATTATGGAGATGGTATCGGATACTGTCCTTATTGGTATTGGATAACATTAAATATTATAGATTAAACATTGGATACATTGGCTAGTGACGTGTCATGATTTGATCCATCATATCAGTCGGGGCGGGGGAAATACCAATTAAATATGTGATCAAGAAACTATCGGCTAGTAGTTTAATCATTGGCTACTAACTAACCATGCAATTCACGTATGGTTGAGTTAGCTCCTTAGTGTAATCATTGAATCTTCCATGCCGATCACATATTTAGTTAGTATCTCAAATCACATAGTTATTGTAGATTCCATTATTCAGTTCATTGATTACCTTGTTCTATTCTGACATTATAGTTCATTCCTTTATTCTTGTACGCATTGATTATATTCTGTTGTTAGTATTGCCTATTCTCTCATTGTTCTTGATTATCAGTTATATCCTCATCGTAGATAGCATCTTCTATTCTACTGCTTTATAGTTTTTGTCAATTAATTGAAACTGCTATTGGGTTGTACTTCGCTCCATTCCTGACTGGAAAATATTTTTCAGAGGATCCGGGAGATTGGTGTCCGACATACTACGGACCTCAGCCTATTGATGGTGCAGACTTGGACCCACTAGTTCTGGAGTGACTGTTGAGAGATTTAGCCGGATTCACTAGTTAGCATAGTTAGTTGTCTTTAGCATTTTGGTACCGGATTTGTTTTCGGCATATATTTGTGTTTGGATATTATTTCTATTTGTTGTTCTTATATTTTTAACTGCTTAGTTATGTTAGACTTCTGTGATATCCTCTCGTGCCATAGAAATATGATTGAGTATTGTGTTGAATTAAGTTGATTACTCTTCTTGGAGTTGAGATATTATTGGAGGTTTATGCTTTATAGTGAGATAATTAGATAGTATAGTTGACCAAGACAGCGTTCTACCACCGATGCTGCGGCGTAGGCTGGGCGTTGTTCCCGACTTGCATCCCTACACCGGGTGCGGGTCGTGACACGTTTTAGTGGTGGCCCATGCAGGTCAGGCTTCGCAATATTGCGATATCGTGGTAGTGCGACGACTTAGTTGTACTACTGCGTGCCTGCGATAGGATATAGGATACTAGGATGAGAGAGAGATACTCAATCACAACTAGAAATTCCAATCTGAATTAAATTGCTACTTTTGATTCTTTCTGAATACTTTTGTCCTTCCTTGATGATATCTTATCTTGTGTCGAATTGATCTCCTTTGTTTCGATCTGTCTTCAGGATGCCGCCGAAGACTAGATCCTATCGATCAGGCGCAGTTTCTGCGAGGTCTGCCACCTCTCAATCTTCTACTAAGGCAGTAGCGTTTGTACCTCCTATGACATCAGTTCATGTAGGAGGCTCGGCTGCCTTCGGGGGTTCTCCTCCACCTGTTCCGAGGACTACTCCAATTGCTTCGGAGGGACTTCCACCACCTCAATTTTCAGGAGATACCGCACCGATGGTTGCACTGTTTAGAGAGATGATGGAATTACAGAGGGCGCAAATAGAAGCCCAGCATAGGCAGTCAGATTTGATGCGGCAGAGTATGGAAAATGCCCATCAGATAGCTATAATAGCAGTTCAGAAAGAGGCTCCTCCACAGCCACAGGATACTCAGATCAAGCCAGACAACATTTAAAATTTCAAGAAGCTTGAGCCTCGAGTTTTCAAGGGTACAGAAGGTATAGTCTATGCTGACGATTGGCTTGAAGATATTGAGCGACTCATGAAGGTGTCCCATTTTGCGGAGGATCTGAAGGTTGAGGTGATAGGACTTCAAATGTTCGACGTTGCCCGCACTTGGTTCAGGAATGAGCCAATTCTTACTGATGCGGGGCAGTCTTAGGAGATATTCAAGGATCTCTTTAAGAAGAAGTTCTTTGCTCGGACGGACAGATTGGAATTAGAAAGGCAGTTTGAGAGCCTTACACAAGGGAGCATGTCCGTTGAGGAGTATGCCGCAGAGTTCGGGAGGCTGAGCCGATTTGCAAAATACTTAGTGAGAGAGCCAGAAGTTCGGGCTATCCGTTTTCGCGAGGGTCTGAATTGGGAAGTGAAGATTCTTATTCCGTCTTTCTACGAGACGTATTCTGAGATACTTTCGGAGGCACGTAAGGTCGAGCGGGAGTGGAACTTGAAGCCGAAGAGGGACCGTGATATGTTTGGGGGTGACAATAGCAGTGCGGGACCGGCAAAGAGGCCGCGGTTCCAGCAACAGCAGTTTCCAATACAATTTGGAGCCTATCAGCAACAATATCAGATGCCAGAACCTATTGTTGCTCCAGTACAAGATCCAGTACAGCAGATACCACAGCAGCCTCAGAGACAGGTGCAACAAGCTCCTCAATGCACCTATTGCAAGAAGACTGGGCACACTTGGGAGATGTGCCGGAAGAGACTTGGAGCATGCTTATATTGTGGATCAACGAAGCTTATGGTGAAGGATTGTCTCTGGACACTTCAATGTCCAGGCCAGGATGCAGATCGAGGGCAGAGAGGTGGAGTTAGGCGACCTGTAGCACCACAGATTGCTCATCACCCGCAGAGGGAGCTACCTCGGCAGGGCGGAGCATTTGCGATGACGGTCGAGGAGACCAATACTACAGGTGATGGGTTAGAGAGTCTGTTCTTTCTTTCTGTTTCTTTCATCTATTTTGATTGATTGATTCTTTAGTACCTTTTGGATGCTTGTGTTATATAGTTAGTGTAGCTATAGAATACCCTGACAAAGACAACAGTAATAAGACAGAAGACAGGTGGAGACCATGACCATGCATGTTATTCTTTGCATAGGACTGTTCTTAGTGAGATAAGACCTTATTAGACTATGATTGCTGGGGGTTTGACCTAGAAGGAGTACGATCACCTTTAAATTTTGAGGACGAAATTATTTTAAGGGGGATAGACTTGTCACTACCGTATTTTCTAGAAAAGGGTATTTTGGTCATTTTATAATTAATTAAATATTGTGCATGTTAAATATTTATTTATTGTATTATTTATTTATTATTAGCATATTAGATTTATTTTTGGACTTGTGTTAGTGGACCTAACTAGTTTAGTTTAGACTCATGGACCAACATGTTTTAATTGTTAGAATTGAGCCCAACTAGAAAGCCCATTAATTAGGAGGATGATTAAATTAATTAAACCATTAGACTAGAAGCTTCCCTCCTTAATTAATTTCTTCATGAGAGGCCCTAAGGGGTATTTTAGACATTACATAGTAGCTTGAGGGAGGGGGCAAGTGAGGTCTATATAAAGGGGATGAAAACTTTCTCTCTATTCATCTTTCATTCCAAATCTAGATCTAGAATTTCCCTCAACCAAATTCCATCAAATCCCTACCAAATTTTCACCCAATTACTTCCCAAATCACCATTGGAGACTAGAAGAGCAAGGATCTAGAAGGAGGAAGCAAGGATCTACAAAGAGGAGCAAGGATCTACAAGTTGGAAGCCAATTTCACCAATTTTGGAGGTTTTATTGGGAATCCATCTCCCAATAGGTATAATTCAGTTTTTTCCCTTAAAATAGCTTCTAAATCTGAGATTTAATCATGAATAATCAACCCATATGTATGTACTACCCATAGGATTTGGTTTTGTGTTCGTAGGAGACCTATGGAGAAAGTTATGGTACTTTTTGTGTCAATTTTGGGGGAATTCCAAAAATAACTTTTGTTATGTGTGTCAATTAATCCTATAGATCAATTTGGCATATGTTTGTGTGTTTGGGGCTAGTATCGTGTCCACAATTGGGTACGTGTAGGTCGTATCCCAACAATTTGGTGATACGTGTTGTTTTGGGGGTTTTTCCTCCGACACGGGACTTTGTACATGTCGTATTTTGACACGGACACATAGATCTATATTTGACACTTTGTTTTGTTCATAAATATTATATGTGATTTGTTTGTGTCCTTCGGGGTGAAATTGGATGTGTGGTGGACTCGTGTCGCATGCGTATCCTAGATCTAGTGGGATACGGTGTGATACTCTCCAATTATTATGTGTTTATGTGTAGATCTAATTAATTGTGCTTTAATTCTCAAATTATAATTGTGTATGTATCTATATATATTATATATATATTATGTATATTTATTATAGTATTTATTGTATCATAGATCTATGTATTATATATGTATTAATAGAATATATATTATGTAGCTTTCTTCTACATGCATTAATATATATGTTATAATATATGTTAGGATGTAAATATATGTATATGTTTTATATAATATATGTGTATGTTTAATTAAGTAATTAGATTATTTATAGTTATTATATGATTATATATATATATATATATATATATATATATATATATATATATATATATATATATATATATTTATATTTATGAGTAGTAGCATATGTATATATAATATAGTATATATATTTATATGTGGTTATATATATAGTTATATTATTGTATGATTATATATATGTATACATATATGTATAGTTATATATACATATTACTATGTGTGTGTATGTATGTTACTATGTGGTATTTTATACAATTTACTGTGTATAAGTGTATGTCTACTTATATATAGTTTTATATATATATATATATATATTGTATAAATATATATTGTGGGTTATATATATGTATTTAAATATATATTATATAAATATAATGGTGGGTTATATATATGTATTTATATATATATATATATATATGGTAATTAATATATATATAAATATGTTCCTAATTGCTATTTGTATTATAGTATACTATATATGTATATATTTAGTTGTAGCATATAAATTTATTAGTATACTTTAGTTATCAATTGTTATGAGTATTTTTTATATATTATATATTTGTAGGTATGTATGTACGTATATATGTATTAATAGTTAGTGTGTAGTTGGTAGGTAGTATTATTCTATTAGTACATACTAGAGTTATATTAGATTGATATATGTAATTATTGATGGGTAGTTAGTATATATATGAGATTTTGGCAATTACCTTGAGATATCAAGGTAAGTATCAA
The DNA here is from genome assembly GCA_036927795.1 of Iris macrosiphon. Lineage (NCBI taxonomy): Eukaryota > Viridiplantae > Streptophyta > Magnoliopsida > Asparagales > Iridaceae > Iris > Iris macrosiphon. The sequence goes on along the minus strand of JAYESA010000017.1, from coordinate 76,122,339 downwards.
GATATACCAAGGTATGAGTTGTAGGTATTGGCATAAGTAATAGGATAGTTGTAAACTAATTATGGGTTGGTATTAAGGTGACTAAAATAAGGTATATAGTATTATATAAATATTAAATACATAGTAGTTTATAATTATTGTTAGGTAGTTAGTATAAATAAGGTTTTGAATTTATCTTGAGATGCCAAGGTAAGTATGAAGGTATTAGAGGATAATCAAGGTATTGGGTTTGGATATCAAGATAGAGGTTTAGTATTGCGATACCAAGTTGGTTCGAAACCAAGGTATCCATTTAGCATTTATAATTAGGATTTTATATATATATAATATTGTTTGATATGTACATATGTGTTATATTTATCCCTTGTTTGCGTATCCTGAGATACGGTATCTTAGTATCCTAAGATGTAGCTTGTGTGGCCTAGATTCATAGTGTGTGAGCCTAATATCTTTGAGTTAGACTCATGCAACCTAGAAATAGGTAGTTGACCATAATTTGAATATAGTTGACCATAGTTGACTTAGAGTTGACCTAGTTTGACTTTTGACTTAGAAATGAATTTATGACCTAGAAAGTTGACTAGTTTAATTTATTTCTCTTCCCAAAAACTTGTATTAATGCAATATTTCATATATAGGTCTGTGACACCAGTTCGGACATCATTTTTTATCATTTGCTCTGGACCACAGGCGAGTACATTCTCTGATAGTTTTCATTATTTGATTACCACTATAATTCAAGTATTTAGAAATGTTACTTATGATTCTTGACACGATGGTACACGGATTGGTATTGTTATTGGATCGTTAGTCATAGAATGTTACCTTGATTATGGAGATGGTATCGGATACTGTCCTTGTTGGTATTGGATAACATTGAATATTGCAGATTAAACATTAGATACATTGGCTAGTGACGTGTCATGATTCGATCCATCATATCAGTCGGGGCGGAGGAAATACCAATTAAATATGTGATCAAGAAACTATCGGCTAGTAGTGTAATCATTGGCTACTAACTAACCATGCAATTCACGTATGGTTGAGTTAGCTCCTTAGTGTAATCATTGAATCTCCCATGCCGATCACATATTTAGTTAGTATCTCAAATCACATAGTTATTGTAGATTCCATTATTCAGTTCATTGATACCTTGTTCTATTCTGACATTATAGTTCATTCCTTTATTCTTGTACGCATTGATTATATTCTGTTGTTAGTATTGCCTATTCTCTCATTGTTCTTGATTATCAGTTATATCCTCATCGTAGATAGCATCTTCTATTCTACTGCTTTATAGTTTTTGTCAATTAATTGAAACTGCTATTGGGTTGTACTTCGCTCCATTCCTGACTGGAAAACATTTTTCAGAGGATCCGGGAGATTGGTGTCCGACATACTACGGACCTCAGCCTATTGATGGTGCAGACTTGGACCCACTAGTTCTGGAGTGACTGTTAAGAGATTTAGCCGGATTCACTAGTTAGCATAGTTAGTTGTTTTTAGCATTTTGGTACCGGATTTGTTTTCGGCATATATTTGTGTTTGGATATTATTTCTATTTGTTGTTCTTATATTTTTAACTGCTTAGTTATGTTAGACTTCTGTGATATCCTCTCGTGCCATAAAAATATGATTGAGTATTGTGTTGAATTAAGTTGATTACTCTTCTTGGAGTTGAGATATTATTGGAGGTTTATGCTTTATAGTGAGATAATTAGATAGTATAGTTGACCAAGACAGCGTTCTACCGTCGATGCTTCGGCGTAGGTTGGGCGTTGTTCCCGACTTGCATCCTTACACCGGGTGCGGGTCGTGACATCCTGACCCTTTATGGACTTATGAGGGAAGTACACCATGTCATACGGTGTTAATAACATTGCCCAGGTTGCGAGTCGGGAATTAAGGACACTCGGCTTACTCATCAATACCCGAAGATGATTGATTCTGGAGATGATATGAATAGTTTGGCCTGTGACGTAATATCGCATCTTCTGAATGGCGAACATTAGGGCCAAGCATTATTTTTCCACTGGATTATACCGGTGTTCGGCTCCGACCATCATCCTGCTTAGGTAGTAGATAGCCTGCTCATGACCTTCGTCGTTCTTCTGTGTGAGGAGAGCTCCCAAGAATGATCCATTGCTCGAACATACAGCAAAAATGGTCTTCCTATGATGGGAGGCACCAGAACTGGAGGATTAGTAAGGTAGCGCTTGATATCGTCAAACGCTTGCTGACATGCTTCGTCCCATACGAAAGATACACCTTTCTTCATTAGGTGAGAAAAGGCTGACATCTTCCAGAGAGGTTGGAAATGAATCTCCTGATGTAGGCTAGACGACCTTGAAATCCCCTGAGTTTTCTCAGATTACGGGGCGGTCGCATCTCGAGGATAGCTTTTACCTTATCATGGTCAACTTGAATGCCTTTAGCGGTAATGACAAATCCCAGGAATTTGCCACTGGATACACTAAGAAAGGATTTTGTAGGATTCATTTTGAGTTGATGTTGATGCATCAACTCGAACACTGTCTTCAAGTATTGTATGTGATTAGCCTTGAGATGGCTTTTGACAGCGATATCGTCTACATAACATTCCACTATTTTGCGAAGATGCTCATGGAATATGTTACTCGTAGCTCGCTGATATGTAGCTCCGGCATTCTTCAATCCAAAGGGCATGACTGTGTAGCAATATACCCCCAGTGGCGTACGGAAGGCAGTATGCTTCTCGTCTTCAGGATGCATCTTAATCTGATTATATCCTGAGAATCCGTCCATGAAAGACATACGTTCAAAACCGCATGTATTGTCGATCATGACGTCTGTGATGGGAAGAGGGAACTCATCCTTAGGGAAGGCCGCATTAAGGTCTCGGAAGTCGATACAAATGCGAACTTTTCCGCTTTTCTTCATGACCGGGAAAATATTAGGGACCCAATTAGGATATTGTTCTTCCCGGATGAACCCGCAGGCTATCAACTTCTTGATTTCAGCTTTGATGGCATCCATCATATCTGGGCGAAACCGACGTTGGTGCTGCTTTACAGGCTTTGAATTGGGCAATATGTTGAGTTTATGGGTAGCTACTTTTGGATCAAGACCTGGCATATCCTTATAATTCTACGTAAAGACGTCGATATACTCTTTTATCAGTTGGATCATCTCTTCCCTTTCTGTTGGGAAAAGATTGTTACTGATAAATATCGGCTTTGGTAAAATTTCATCTCCAACATCGATTTGGATAACTTTATCTTCAGTGGGCGGTTCTCTTTGCTCGAACCGGAGTTCCCATTATGTATCCTTTTGCTGTGCCTAGAATTTATTTTCAAACGGTTCGGATTCTTGTTCCTCTGTTTCGAAAGAATCTGTCAATACCGTGTTTGCTGACAATACCCGTGGGAGTTCATCATCTGAATCGGAGAACGATAAACCATCCTGAGAAGAGAAAATAGTCTCTCTGCTTGATTTCGAGTTGTTCGAAGTTGCAAGAGACATGGTATACCCTAACCCAAAACGAGTTCGTTGACAGTAGGGATCACCATGCAACGTCATTCATCTGCCTTTCCCATAGTCGAGGCCTGACTCCATCTTCAAGTCATAACCCATGTTTTGCATGATCTTTAAAGCCTATGGGCTATATCTGAAAACTTGTATTTTCCCAGCATCAGACTCGTGAGACTCTTCTTGTATAATCGGTCGATTCCTCATACGGCCGAAGACTATTGGATGCTGATCTTTATGGGTAGGTGGGTCAATAAAGATAGAATCTTCATGTAGCCCATATATCGTGGTGACGTTAGATGTTGATGCCACTTCCCACACATACGGTTGGTAGAGGTCTATAGATTTCAAGAATCTTTGTGCTACAGGCTCAATATCGTTATGGAGGGATAATTCCTGATGAGGAAATTGAGCGTCAGCATACTGGAAAAGAGGTTCTTTATTATCATCAGAAACCATATTCCCGGTTGTATTTACATCAATCGGCTGTTTGCTGCGACGAAGGTTGATGACCAAGGGTGGAGGCTTCTGGTTCAGAGTGATCACTAAGGGATCCTTTCCTCCTCCTGATTTGGTTTTGCCCAAGGGGATGACTATGGGTTCCATGATTTTCGTACGGGTAGTCCGCCCTTTCACCTTGATTGACAAAAGTTGCTCAACAGATGGTTCTCCTGGCTCCCGGTGGGATTCCTCTTTCATCTTACCCGAAACCTCCTACATGTAGTCTTGGATGTACAACATGGCATCGGAGTAGTAGGACTCAACTCCTTTGAACGAGTTGAGATCAGCAAACTCAGTCTTCATTGTCCCTTGGGAATCTATATATTTAAAGCATTGATGTAGAGTGGAAGGAACAATATTGTGATCGTGGATCCATGGCCTGCCTAGCAGAATATTGTAGGACACCTCTGAATCAATGACATAGCATGTAGCCACTGATCTAAGGTCACTAATCTGGATCCTCAGACGAATCTTTTCCAACGGCTTGCTTTTCCTGGCATTGAAGCCCACGATTGTAGTGGTAGTGTAAGCCAGTTTGCTTGTAGGGATCCTCAATGGTCTTAGCAGACTATGAGGGATAATGTTGATCGATGATCCCGGATCTATGTGAATCCGGTCTACCTCCATGGAACTGACGTATCCGGTGTAATAGAGGGGCCTGTCATGCCTGTTATGTTTTAATAGCATTTACTCTTGATGTTAAGGACCACTTCTATCATACTATGGCATTGAGGACATGCCACAGGCTCTTTGTCGGGGGACTTGAGCTGAGTCAAGCATGCATCTGCTTGCATTAATGCTTCACTCAAGGCCTGACGAGTGTCTTTTAATAGCCTGAGTAGCTCAAAGATGGATAATCTGGCCGGAGTATTAGCCAATTGAGCTAAGACATTGAAGTTATAAGGTTTCTCTAAACATTTGTTTTCAATATTCTTTAAAGGTTTATCAAAATGAACTTCTTTCTGCTTGCCTTTGTCCGCCGAAGTTGGTCTAGAAGGACATGTTTCTGGTATAACAGGTTCAGGTTCTGAAGGCTTGGCAGCTGAAGTGTCTGCCATTGCTTCTTTCTGATTTCCTCCATAGTCCTTGAGGTAGGCTTTCCCTAACCGGGTTCCGGTAGCCAAAGCTTCATCTTCTGATGTCGGAGATATTGCAACAATATGGCAGGGTTTGCATCTGGAGTTCTTTTTAGACTTAGTCTTAGTGGCTTAAGTCTCTTCCTCGATCTCTGACACCAGATCAGGATGAACCCATATAATCTCACCACGCTGGGTATTTAGGGGTACCAGGTCATGATTTTGACCCCTGGCCGGAGGAAGATTAACAATGTTCATCATTGTCCGGGGAATTGGTATTACACCGTCTGGAACTTCTTGAGGAGGTAGATTGCCAAATTGGAGAGAGATCATGTTGGCAGTGACCGTCTTCTCGCTATTGCGCAGAGTGATAGCCTTGGCGTCAATCAACTCATGGATTTTTATTTTTAGTATATAACACGCCTTTGTAGGGTGATATATGTACCTGTGGAAAATGTAGTACTTAGGGTTATTGGTACTGCCGACTTCATTAGGCCGCTTTACCTTGGGGAGGGTGAGCTTGCCACTTTTGACTAGATAATCGAATATGCTCGGAATGTCATCATCGTCAAAAGAATATTCTTCAATGGGCCTGGAAGTCCCAGGTTTCGTCTGCGTGGTCCTGGAAGTATGTTGCCTAGATGTATTGATTGCCAGAGCTTCCTTTCCTTTGGAACCACGAGGATGGTCGCTATTGGAAGATGACCGTTTCCCCTTGTCAGAGGTGGAGATCATGATTCTATTGTCACGCGCCTTGCGACTGTTTTCTTCGGCGTGGTAGATTATAAATGAGGGCCAATCATGGAACTGATATGGTCTTGTGAACACCGAGATCAGTGGAAGCAGGTTCTTCCTACAAATGTCCACCAAGGCTGAATCCGGCACTCCAGGAGGCATTTACAAAGTAGCCTGACGAAAATATTCAATAAATATTCGAATATTTTCTTTCTCCTTCTGCTTCACTTCGATGAGTGAGGACATAGACATGTCTATCCCTCCTTTATAGAATTGAGCAAAGAACAGAGTCTTGAAATCTTTGAAAGAAGAAATGCAGTTGTCCGCAAGACTACGGTACTACTGATAGGCCACGCCAGACAGACAGCCCTTAAATACTCGAGTGAGAAGGGCATCGTTCCCTTGCAGCAATACCGTCATCATGCTGAAGTAATTCATGTATTGGCTTGGTGACGTCTTTCCCTCAAACAAAGCCATAGCCTATGGCTTGTATTTTGGGGAAAAAGGGACCTCATCCTAGATAGCTGGGTATGGCTAGTTGATTTCCAATTTCTTGAGCTGATCCTTATACTTCAGGGCATCAAATTAGGCTTTTAATTCCTGCACTGCTTGCATCGGATCTTCAGTTGGGAAAGGGACCGCAGAGGGGTGAGAGATCGGCTGTATGGTGACCCCAACAGGAGGCAATACATTTTTCGGGTTGAGAGGTTGAGGAGCAGCTGATTCTTGATCTTGAATAGGCTCCTGACTTGATGGTATATCTACCCCCACCCATAGTTGAGTCGGAGGAACAGTCGCGATTGTGTATTGAGTCACCAACATTTAGTGCATACTCTGCATCATGGTATACATCTCTTTGAGTGATGCTTCCAATACAGCGACGTGTTGTTCTGTACTTCCTGATGGGGAACCTTCTTCATGTTCATCTCCAATGGCATAGAATCCCATTTCTCTGGATGCTACTGAAGGATCAGTATAGATCTCTGTAGAGATCGAGTCTATACTATCAGTATCACATTCAGGAAATTGCCGACCCCCAGTGTCAAAATCAGAAGAATATGAAGCCGATTGTCCCGACCTCGAGCGAGTGTTTCGAAAGACACTGCTTCAATGCTCTCAAGGAGTCTGTTGAATCTCCTTTGGCTAGGAGTTCTAGAGGGATAACGTCTGGAACTTGACCTTCCTCTAGGAATGTGCGATGCCATATTTACCGATGCGAATGTCGATTCTTCTTCCTGTAAGGATAAAGAGTAGTTCAACCGGTCAAAAACTGACCGTTTTGCCTTAGAACAACAGTAATTAACTACAACTTTATGACTATTACAACAGTGCTCCCTAGGGGGTATAATAGACATATCGGAAGATCCCTTGTCTTTGTGTTTCTGGATCAAGAAATCGCACAAATCAGGGGGATTAACAGAAGAAGAAGAAGAAGGCTTATTTTGCCTTTTTATATTAGTTGGAACGCGGATATTGGGAACCATAACTCTCTTCCTACCATACGTATACAGCAGTTCAGCCATGTGAGTAGCACATGATCCATGAGGAGCGTATCTATCCAATAAAACTGGGCCTTCTTTACGCCGAGGGGCTTCTCCTGGTGTAATTTGGAATTTTGCTCAGGTTGGCGTAAAACTGAGGAAGTCTTCATACGGTTATCAGCATTCTGCGTAATCTGAAGAGCAGGCAACTTCTTCTCTTGATGGCGTAAAAGCCGAGAGGTCGAGAAATCTGCCAATTGTTTTCCTTTATGGAGATTGCAGGGACCCTGTGCCTCCTTATAGGCGGAAGAGGTATTTTTACTCGCAGAGCGCGTTTGAATTTCCTCACTTGGCGCTAAGGCCTTGTCAGAAACTACGTCTGCCCCTCCAGCGATGGAAGACGAGTTTTTACACACAAAGCGCGTTTGAAATTTCTGACTTGGCGCTGAGGCGTTGCCAGAAACTATGTCAGCCACGTCAGCGACGGAAGACAGTTTTTTATGCGCAGGGCACGCTGTATGCTTCTGGATTGGCGCTGAGGCATTGCCAGAAGCTTTGTCTGCTACGTCACAGACGGGAGACGAATTTTTACGCATAGAGCGCATAGGTTGGGATGCCACAACCTTGTTGATCGGAGAGAGAGAGTCTGAAGGAAGGGTAGAGGATGTCCTGGGCATCCATACTTTACACAGTTTCCTGCTGTCCTGAACAGAGAGGGAATGAGAGCTACCTCCTGCGCGAAGCATATCTTCATAAGCAGATTGGTCGAATTGAACGACCAAAGTCTTCTTCGTTGCTCCGACGGATACAGCATCGTGTTGAGTAATGACTTTCTCATCAGAAGAGAGAGTAGTCCCTAGCAGAGTTGCCATCTTGTGTTTGATAATAAACAAAAGAAAAAGAAACTAGGCTTATATGAAACCCTTTCTTCGGTTTACAAACAAGAAAAAGAAGTACAATTAATCCTATACAAGGATGTTAAGTACAAAATTTAATTCTGGAGAAATATTGCTATAGGAGTCTGATCTGCGGTCGATCACTTTGTCCCTTGGACCACACGATGACGAAGAAGTGCTGTAGAAAAAGAAGAAGCTTTAAAGATCGCAAGAGGGATTGTATGCTCAATGCTAAAGTCGTCAATCACTACTCTCTGTCTGTGCTCTAGACTCTTCTCTCTCAATAAATCAATCTTTTTGACCTTGGTTTTCTGACCCTTGACCTCTTTACCAAAATCTTCGACCTTTGATCTCCATGGCTGGAGGTCTCTATTTATAGGATTTAGTGATAGTAACCGTCCAGTCAGCGTAGAAGCCGAACAGTGGAGAGTGGGGCACTTTTTATGCGGCGGTTATAATAACTGCCACCCACATATAAATGATCTTCTGAATTCGCGTGTGACGTATGTCCCATTATGAGGTAACACATATAACTGCTGCGAAGATCACGGCATGCAAGCCACGTAGGTAACTGCCCCTCGCGTAGAAAAGGTTGGCGTAGAAGCCAAGTAATTGTCACCATGGCGTAGAAGCCAAATAGTTATCTTGTTGGCATAGAAGCCAGGTAGCTGTCATATTGGCGTAGAAGCCAAATAGCACGTCATGTTGGCGTAGAAGCCAGATATCTGTCATATTGGCGTAGAAGCCAAATATCACATAGAACTTGATGTTGACTGGGGTCTTGAGCGTATTCTGGACCAAATAGTCTTATCACGTACCTTTGCAAATATAGCCTGAGTTGGCATATTTCGAGGAGATAGCATACGAGGTACTCCTATAGCTGAAAATAGCCTGGTTGGCGTATTTCTAGGAGATAGCATATATCGTGCTCCTATAGCTGAAAATAGCCTGATGGCGTAATGTGCAGGGATGATGATGTGGATGTATTAGCCCTAATCATAGCTCTCGCAGTCATCGAAAATAGAATAAAATCTCGTACATTCAATGTAGAGATCTGTCTCCATCTCGCGTATTAACTGCAGAGAAGTGCCTCGAGTTCTGTACGACGAGCAGCTTTTGACGTAGCGTCTAGTTTTGTCTCCTCTTGAGCGTAAAAGCTCATGTCTGCCTATGTAAAACTAGGTAGCATATTCCTTGAATGCGTAAACGACGTCTTATGTCAAGGATTAGTCGCTAAACGACAGTCTGGGGCTCTGTGTAGAATCATCATTACAGCCGTCCTCTCGATCGTCGTACGGTACTCTTTGTCAGGAGTCAGGTTCATTATACTATCTGACAGGTTCATTCGAGGAATACGAAGCGTTCCTTGTACAACTCCACATACTGCATTAAGAGCAGATAGGTTTTACACCAAAGTGGCGATGTAGCAACCCTTTTTACGTTGGAGCAGTCTGGAAATACTGTATTACACGGGTTATTCTAGAGCTATGTTGTACGCTGAATAGCGTTGAAGCTCTGTTGTACGTTGATGGCTGTGAAGTCATGTCTTACGCCACACAGCCCTGAAACTCTGCTTTACACGGGCTTCAAGCATATGGCGTATAATTCTGCAGCGTATTTTTCATGCTTCTACAGTGACACATTTTTTAGTGGTGGCCCATGCAGGTCTTCGAGGTTGCAAATAGTACAATTCGTAGTGGTGCTCTGAATTAAGTGCTATTAGGACCTACTTCAGGATATAGGATATAGGCTATAGGTTGAGAATACTCAATCACAACTAGGAAAAAAACAATATTGTTAAATTCAATTATTTTTCCTTGATATTGATAAATTGAGCTTTAATTATCATTCTTTGAAAATATTTCATCTTGTGCCATATTATTTCTTTTCTTTCACTTTGTCTCAGGATGCTGCCTATGACTCGATCACAGCATGAAGGAGCAACTTCTGAGGGATCTGCGACTTCTAGAAAGCCTGCACCATTCACTTCTCTGGTAATTGGCATATCAGCTGTGTTCAGGGGTCTACCCCCAGTACAGAGGGTTATTCCAGCTGCGACTGAGGGACTTCCACCTCCACCACCTATGTCGACAGATGCGACCCAGATGTTCACACTATTTTATGAGATATTAGAGATTCAGAGGCACAAGTCAGAGGTTCACCAGAGGCAGAATGATGTGTTACGATAGGGTATTGAGAGTGCTTATCAGCTTGCCCGTGCTGCAGTTGAGAGAGAGGTTCCACTCCAGCATCAAGTTGCTCTGTAGGTGACCCGCTTCGGTCGGTAGTATCCAGAACTTTAAGAAGCTGGAACCTAGGTTCTTCAAGGGGATCGAGGGCATCGTCTATGCTGATGATTGGCAAGATGATATCGATCGTCTCATGAGGGTGTCCCGTCTTACTGAAGATCTAAAGGTTGAGGCAGTGGGACTTCAACTATTCGACATCGCCCACTCTTGGTTCAGAAATGACCCACTTCTTGGTGATATAGGGAAGCCTTGGGAGGAATTCAAGGACATCTTCAAGAGAAAGTTCTTTGCTCGAGTGGACAGGTTGGAATAGGGGAGGCAGTTTAAGAGCCTTATAAAGAGGAGCATGTCTGTGGAGGACTATACCGTAGTGTTCGGGAGGTTGAGCCAATTTATGGAGTATTTGGTGAAGGAGCTAGAGGTTCAGGCTATTTGCTTCCACGTGGGTGTGAACTGGGAAGTGAAGATCCTCATTCCATCTTTCTATCAGACGTATTCTGAGATACTTGTGGAGGCTCGCAAGATTGAGCGGGAGTTGATCTTGAAACCCAAGAGAGACCGCATTTCTTTTCTGGGGTCTAGTAGCAGCGTAGGGCCTGCTATGTGTCATTCTCTCCAGTCTAGGCCTTTCCAGCAGCCACAGCAGTATTCGACTCTAGCTAGGGCACCGGTTAACTAGGCACCATAGCAATAATAGAGACACTCACAACATGCTTTCTGACACTACTATAAGAAACTCAGCCATATTTAGGAAGTTTACTAGAAGAGGTTGGGACTTTATCTATTTTGTAGCACAGAGGGCCACTAGATGAGAGATTGTCCTACTAACCCTCGTCGTGCAGCTCAGGGAGCAGCTCCAGCTCAGAGAGCACAAGCGAGGCCACCTGCAGTACAGCCGAGGGGACCGCCAATTTCTACCCAACAACAGCATTATACCCAACACCAACATCAGGGATGTGAATCTCAGGAATGAGCATTTGCTATGACTGTCAAGGAGGCTGAGCCCACCTGAGATGTCATCGCAGGTTCTGTTCTCCTTGATTATTTCCTAGCTTTAGCTCTGTTTGATAGTGGTGCTTCTTATAGTTTTGTATCTGTTTCTTTTTCTTTGAAGCATCATTTGGTAGCTGAGTCTTTTCTTAGGACTTGCAAGATCATGACCGGGGGAGACATTTTCCTGGTTAGTGATGTTTGCAAGGATCAGGGAGTTACTTTGGGAGGTCGAAAGCTGAGTGCGTGTCTACTTGTAATGCCACTTCTGAGCTATGATATTATATTCGGGATGGATTAGTTGAGTAGGCACCATGCTACTATAGATTACAGAGGAGGTAGAGTTTTTTTTAGCCCGCCAGTAGAGCCAGAGTTTGAGTTTGCTAGAGGAACTTTGAAGCAGGGAGAAGGCATTATCTGTGGAGCTATGGTGGAAGACAAGGAGTTGCCGCATCCGTTGATAGCAGTGTTTTTGGATGTGTTTCCTCAAGAGTTACCAGGATTGCCACCAGATCAAGATATTGAGTTCCCTATAGACTTGGTGTCAGTGTAGAGCCAATTTTACAGCATGTCTATAGAGTGAACAACAACGAGCTGGCCGAGCTAAAGATACAACTGGATGAACTGCATGATAAGGGGTTTATTAGATCCAGTTCTTCATCGTGGGGAGTCCCAGTATTGTTTGTACCGAAGAAGGATGGATCGGTGCGCATGTGAGTCGATTACAGAACATTTAATAATCTCACTATCAAGAATAAATACCCATTTTCATGGATTGATGATTCGTTAGATCAGTTGAGTGGAGCCAAGGTATTCTCCAAGATAGGCTTGAGATCAGGTCAAAGTAAAGCCAGAGGACATTGGAAATACTGCTTTTCGGATTAGGTATGGCCAGTATGAGTTTATGGTAATATCGTTTGGGTTGACTAATGCTCCGTCGGTATTTATGAATTTGATGAATAAAGTGTTCCACCAGTACCTTGACAAGTTTGTGGTGGTATTCTTCGATGACATTCTTATATACTGGATAATGCTAGAGAAGCACGAGGAGCCTTTGCTGGTTGTGTTGGATGTGCTAAGGAAGGAGAAGCTATAGAGGAAGATGTCCAATTGTAAGTTCTTTCTGGACAAGATTGAGTTCTTGGGGCATGTTGTGACAGGTAATGGGATTTAAGGGGATCAGAAGAAGATCGCAGCAGTAGAGTCTTGGAAGACCTCGACTTCAGTGGCAGAGATCAGGAGTTTCTTGGGTCTGACAGGGTACTAAAGAAAGTTTGTGCAAGATTTCTCGAGGATTGCTGAGCCAATCACCAGAATTACTAGAAAGGACACTAAGTTTATTTGGACAGAGGAGTGTCAGGCTGCTTTTGAGGAATTGAAGAAGAGGTTGACGTCTGCTCCTACTTTGACGTTGCCATCAGGGTCCAGAGTTTTTACTATTTATAGTGATGCATCGGGAAAATGGTTGGATTTTGTTCTCCAGTATAATAGGAAGGTGATTGCCTATGCATCCAGTCAATTACGTCTTCAAAAAAAGAACTATCCTAGCTATGATTTGGAGTTTGCGGCGGTCATCTTTGTTCTAAAATTGTGGAAACATTATCTATACGGAGAGCATGTGGACTTCTTCACGGACCACAAAAGCTTGAAGTATATTTTCACTCAGAAGAAGCTGAACATGAGGCAGCATCTGTGGCAGAAACTGATGAATGATTTTGATATATCCTTACAGTATCACCCTGGGAAGGCTAATGTGGTTGTCGATGCCTTGAGCAGTTATCCAGTAGCTATATTTATGACGAGGGATTAACATTTGTTGGAGGATCTGGAGAGCCTGGGCATTGTGGTGATAGTTCTAGGTCCGGCGATATAGATGTAGGGTTTGTAGATACATTCAGATTTGATGGACAGGATCAAGGCAGCCCTGTATGATGATGTATCTCTGAGGAGCATCAGAGCTCAGGTGAGAGAAGAATTGGAGGATGACTTTACCATTATTGGGGATGGTTCTTTGAGGCATGGAACCAAATTATGTGTGCTTAGTGGAGATCTGTGTGATAAGGTGTTGCAGGAAGCGCATCGGTCTCAGTATTCCATGCATTCAGGTGCCAACAAGACGTATCGTGATATGCGAGAGAGTGTGTGGTAGTATGGCATGAAAAGGGAGGTGGCACATATTGTATCCAGATGCTTGGTGTGCCAGCAGGTGAAAGCCGAGAGGTAGAGACCAGGCGGTTTACTTCAGCCAATACCTATTCTAGAGTGGAAGTTGGAGCATATTACAATAGATTTTATATCCGAACTTCCACGATCTCCAGGAGGGAAAGACGCAATTTGGGTCATCGTTGACAGGTTGACTAAGTCAGCCCACTTTTGGCCTTTTATGGTTGGTTTGTCTACGGAGAAGCTGGCAGAGTTGTATGTGAGGCAGATTTTTCGGATACATATGGTTCCCTTCAGCATAGTGTCGGATAAGAATTATTGTTTTACTTCTTATTTCTGGAGGAGTTTGCAAGCGAGCATGGACACCTAGCTCAAGTTAAGTAATGCATACCACCCTCAGACTGATGGTCAGTCAGAGAGGACCATTCAGAATCTCGAGGATATGCTATGCACTTATATACTAGAATTTGGGGGATCTTAGGAGGATCATCTCCATTTGGTAGAGTTTGCTTACAACAAATACTACCAGGCCAGTATAGAGATGTCACCATTTGAGGCTTTGTACGGTCGAAGATGTCGCACTCCCTTATCATGGGACGATGTTGGAGAAAGAGCTTTGCTAGGACCAGAGATGGTGGTGGATGTAGCGGAGAAGGTTAAGTTGATCAGGGATAGACTTCGGGTAGCGCAGGACAGACAGTGACATTGGGATGATAGCCATCGGAGGCCTTTGGAGTTTGGATATAGTTTTAGATTCTTGGTTTGTGCTTGATATTGGTTGTTTGTTATAGATTAATTTCTTAAGGTTATGTTTTGTTCTAGGTTTGAGGTTTGGTGTTTCTGTCGATTTCTTCGACACGAGGCACGATTCTCTTTGGTGGTGGCGGGAAGCTTTGTCCGTGATTCATCGGACCCTTCAATATTCTTAAGATGGTCGGTGCAGTTGCCTACATACTAGACTTACCACCTGTATTGGAGGATGTTCATAATATGTTTCATGTGTCATAGTTGAGATGATACATAGCAGATCCTAGTCACGTATTAGACCACTCGGAAATAGAGGTGGGCCCAACGCTTAGCTATCCAGAGCAGCTAGTTGAGATTCTGGATCGGAGAGAGAAGGTGTTGAGGAACCAGACTATTCCCTCGGTATGCTTCGCATGGAAGAATCACTCTCCGGGTGAGTCTACCTGGGAGAGAGAGGATGGAATGCGAGATTGTTACTCATATTTATTTGTACCTTGAGGTATGTTCTTTCTTGTTCTTTTTTGCCTTTCTAGGGGTAGTTTCATATTTAAATTTCGAGAACAAAATTAATTTAAGGAGGGTAGACTTGTCACTACCATATTTTCTAGGAAGGATATTTTGTTCATTTTTACAAATTAATAATTATTGTGCATATTGTATATTTATTTTTGGTATTATTTATTCTTTGTTAGATGTTGTTATATTTTATTTTGGACTTGTGTTAGCTGACCTAACTAGTTAGAATAGACTCATGGACCAATATTATTTCTAGTTAGACTTGAGCCCAACAATCAAGCCCATTTTATTAAGTTTATGACTTAATTAGTTAAACCATTTGGATTATAACCTTCCTTCCTTAATTAATTTCTTCATGACAAGCCCCAAGGATTATTGTAGACTTTGCATAGTTGCTTGGAGGAGGGGTTTGGGCCGGCCATAGGGGGAGAGGAGAGAAACTTTCTCTCTTTATTTATTTTATTTTATTCTAGATCTAGAATTTTTCTCTTCCAAATTCTTTCACACCAACACCAATCCTGTCATGCCCCAGTCCCAAAATACACAGGACCAGGCCACGTGACAATGGCCAGCTAATACGTCTCTGAGGGATTACCCAATTTAATGGACCCAAGGAAATGTACTACGCTGTCCTAAAATACTAACAAGTCCAATACTAACATACAACAGGTAATGTCTAATCTCATCCATAATAAAAATAAGAAGTACTGAATTAAATACTGAAAAATAAGTGCAGAGACTGAAATGTCATAGTACAATCCAGATATGTCTGATGGGAATAAATCCACTAAAATGACAAAATAAAAGTACTGAAAGACAAAAAAGAGAATGCGACTAGGGCATCAACTAACTAGATAAGGATGTTCCAGTCCTAGGCGGAAGGCCTACAATTGATCAAGGAAACTCTGATGGAAGCACCTCTAGCTCCTCCTCGGATGCGTACCTCATCTCCTGCCCGAGTCCGTATACTGTAGGATAATATGCCTCGTCCAAATCTGGAAGGGAACCAGGTCCTCAGAGGGACGTAACAAGATACAAAAATGCATGCCATATATAAATACTGAATAAAATAAAGGTGTACTAACCATCTAAGTGAATGCAATATGAGGACAACCTTCATATGTATGGGTAGATGTAGGCATAAGGTCCACACTCCAAAGAGCAAGGTATCAGTATATGCAACATCTATCATTCCGAAGAATAAGGTATCTGCAAATATATACGTCTATATCGCTCCAAAGAACGCGGTATCTGTATAAAGAAAGTTATTGGATCTGTGGCTCCTCTGGATACTACGGATTCCAATCTGTGTATCCCATACGCCTACTAGTTGTCCTCTCCGCCCAATGCAAATATACAAGTCGAATACACAACGTGCATACCACGTAACTATACGCCAAGTCTCAACTAATTTTATAACACCGATTACGTACTAAATCGTGATGCATGTCACACGTACCGATAGCTAGTCGGGTACGCGAACTCGTATCCCAACATGAATTATCATAGTAATGCATGCAAGAGAGTCAGGTCACGGAAGATATCAAAATATCCTCACAATGGTGGTGAGTCTGCTAGTAACTAAATCAATTACACTACTCATTGACGTACTCGTCGACTGCACCCGAGTCAATCTTGGACGCACACAGTTATATGAAATAATTGCAACAAGGTATCATACAATATTACATAATTTTAATTAAACAGTAAATATGGCAAGGTATATTGCCTGGGTCCTCAAGCTGCGAGTGCTAATAACCTGCTCCTGAAGTCTCGTCTGAATGGTCCGGCGACCCTATACATATAATATATATAATAATACGATCATCAGTCACTACAATAGTACGCACATGTAATACTATGATGCTCTTAGGAACTGACATAAGGCTTCACAACTGGTCAACTAACAGGGTCGCGTATGCACGCAGCTAAGACGTACACATGTCATATCCTCAGTTACCGTGTAGATCAGGACAACAAAATACCAAGAATTCGTTAGAAAACTAATTACGTATAGTACAAAAATACCAGTCCTAATTATCATATTAGAGTGCACTAGGTCAATGTCTAGGCTACTAGGTCAACACAGTATTTATATTATTAATCATTTTTATTTGAGTAATTACTTAACATTAATTACTAATTTAACATACACACACCCATATATTACACTTAGGGATTTACATTACCCGTGTCCGTTAAACGACACATCGATGCCTCGACTCATGAAGACAAAGGATGAATTAAGCATGTACCTAGTTGTGGCCGAGCGGGGCGGGGGTCTGTGCTCGTCGGCGGTATGTTCGCCAGCGAGGGGGCAGAGCTCCGATTGTTGTACGTGAAACAGCAGCAACAGTAGCCTCAGCAGCAGCAGCGGCCAATGTAGCGGATCGTGGGGGTGCTGGTGGTGGCAGATTAGTCATGGGGGACTGGTGGTGGTGGTATGTTGGTCGTGAGGGACTGGTGGTGGTGGTGTATTGGTCGTGGGGGACCGGTGGTGGTGGTGAGGGGTGACTGGGGGAGAAGGGAATCCGGTTGTGGCGGGTGTTGGTGATGGTGGTGTTGGTAATGGCGACGGTGATGGTGGTGGAGATGGTGAGGATGGTAGTGGAGATGGTAGGACGGTAGCCAAGGTGGTGATGGTTGGCTGTGGTAGCGGTAGTGGTGACTTGGGAAGAAGGGTAGTCGGGTCGGGGGTGGTGATGGTGTTGAGTTGGTGATGGTGATGGAGATGAACGGAGAAGGAGGAGAAGGTTGGCTACTGGTGGCGGGTTGACATCGAGGGAAGGAAGGTCGATGGTTTGACGGTGGGGACGGTAACTGGGGTGGTGGGGCTGAGCAGAGGTGGTCGGGAAAGGAAGGGCGGCCGGTTGGTAAAAGCTAGGGTTTCGGTTGGGGTAGTTTCTAGGTTTTGGTTTTTAGGGTTTGGAGAGAGAAAAATTTGAATTTATATAGGAGAGAGAGAAAGGGGGCTGTCCTCGAAAATTGGGTCGGCTAGGGCTCCTTGGGTGGGGGCCTTGTTTACATGAAAGAATGTAGGGTGTTGATGGCTAGGTTGGGTCTAGTTTTGGGTGAGGTTGGGCCCTTACATTAATTTAATTAAAATTAGTGTAATTGGTGCTCTTTAATGAATTGGAAGTAGATGGTACTAATATTGGGTGGGACACAAGTATCATGGACGTAGCAAGCTCAGAATAGAGTATTGTCATTAATTGGGTTGGACAAAATGGGTTAAGGTTGGGTCTCCAATTTCAATTGGAAAGGACAAGGATGTAAAGTTAGATTTAATTAAATTTAAACATGATCGTTTGTAATGAATATTGTGCGACTAAAATAAAGCACAATATAGAGTATTTATGAGTTACACAAGGGTCTTAATAGAAGGCTGGCACGTCTGGAAAAAGTTTGTGAAATTTGTTGGAAGTTAAATGCTAGTATAGACTCCAATTATCGAAGCAACGGTAAGGTACACTAAGTGATATAAATATTGCACAATAATTCTAAAATAATGTGTTCTAATTCTATTTGTATCCAAATTAACCCTAGTCTCTCTATCTAAGCTAAGTAGACCAAAATTTGGTCGAGGGAGTTTACAATCTACCCTCCTTAGAGCATTTCATCCTCGAAATTAAAACAAACATATGGTAAAAAAAACTACTGACTAAAATTAAATGCTACTACATACGTAAACCTTCGAAGAGATGGGGATAACGCTGTTGAATATCATCCTCTCGTTCCCAGGTCGACTCACCTGGTGCATAATGCTTCCATGCGACAAGAACTAGAGGGATAGTTTGACCTCGCAATACCTTCTCGTTCCTGTCCAAAATCTCTACAGGCTCCTCTTGATATGACAAACTCGGCCCAAATGTGATCTCCGAGTGGTGAAGCACATGACTCAGAACTGGCATGTATCTCCTTAGCTGAGATACATGGAAGACGTCATGAACCCCTTCCAATGTCTGTGGCAAGGCTAATATGTAAGCAACCTCTCCGATGCGCTCTAACACATCGAATGGTCCGATGTACCTGGGACTCATCTTTTCTTTGCCTCCAAACCTGATGGTTCCTCGGGTAGGAGATATTTTCAGAAACACATGATCTCCAACCTGGAACTCTAGGGGTCGTCGATGCACATTTTCCCAATGCTTCTGTCTATCATGTGCTGCTCGCAGTTGCCCTTGGATCTTCTTTACCTTCTCTACTGTACGAACAACCAACTCTGGCCCAAGAATCTGCCTCTCACCCATATCGCTCCAACACACTGGGGAACGACACTTTCTGCCATACAATGCTTCATAGGGAGCCATCTGAATGCTCGCTTGATAGCTATTATTGTAGGAAAATTTGACCAAATATAAATGGTCCTTCCATGATCCACTGAAATCAAGGATGCATGCCCTCAACATGTCTTCCAGCGTCTGAATGGTGCGTTCGAACTGACCAGTTGTCTGCGGGTGATACGATGTGCTAAACTTTAGGCGGGTACCGAGACTCTCTTGCATACTCTGCCAAAAGCAAGATATGAACCTTGTTCCCTGTCAGACATTATACTGACTGGCACTCCATGCAGTCGCACAATCCCCCTCATATACATATCTGCTAAGACCTATGTGGACTGCCCAACTCTAAAGGGTAAAAAGTGAGCGAAATTAGTGAGTCTATCCACGATTATCCAAACTGCATTGCGACCACTAGGACTCCTCGAAAAGCCTATAATGAAGTCCATAGTGACGTGCTCCCATTTCCATTTAGGTATCGAGAGCGGCTAAAGTAACCCGGCAAACCTCTGATGCTCAGCCTTGACCTGCTGACACACCAGGCACTTCGTCACAAAGCGGGCTATCTCTCTCCTCAATCCATGCCACCAATAGTACTGCCTCAAGTCTCTGTACATCTTTGTGCCTCCTGGATGAATAGAGTATGCTGAACTGTGCGCCTCCGACATCAGCTCCTGACGAAGTTCTCCGTTCGGAACATAGAGACGATCTCCACATCTCAAAGTCCTGTCCTCGTGTATGAACAATCATGTCTGTATCCTGGCCTCTTTCCTTTGTCGAAGCCTTTGGAATCTGGCATCTTTTGGCAAGGCAGCCTTGATCCTCTCAACCAATATTGATTGCAATTGGAAACTCGACAACTGGCCGTCTACTCCGGGCATAATGACCTATATACCCAATTATTCTAGATCTCCCAACAGGTGTGGGTGGGTAGTAAAAAAGAATGCCATGGGTCTTCTGCTCAATGCGTCAGCTACTATATTTTCCTTTCCCGGGTGGTACTATAGCTCAATCTCAACGTCTGTTATCACCTCGAGCCAACATCTTTGTCTCTGGTTCAGGTCCATCTGAGTATAGACATATTTTAGGCTTTTACGATATGTGAATATCTCCACTCGCTCTCTATATAGGTAGTGCCTCCAAATCTTCAAAGCAAAGATCACTGCAGCAAGCTTCAAGTCATGAGTGGGATAGTTCTTCTCATGGGTCCTTAGTTGCCAAGAGGCATAGGCTACAATTTTTCTATGCTGCATCAAGACGCATCCTAATCCTTTCCCAGACATATCGCTGTAGGTCACGAATCCTCAGGGTCCAGAAGGTATAATCAAGATAGGTGCAGTTGTCAGACGCTTCTTCAGCTCATCAAATATCGTCTGACACTCCTCTCTCTAGGTGAACTCTTGCTTCTTGCGGGTCAAGCGGGTCATTGGCTCTGCGATCCATGCGAAGTTCTCTACGAACCTCTGGTAATATCTGGCAAGTCCTAGGAAACTCCTCACCTCCAAGACATTGGTAGGGGTTGGCCACGCCTCCATTGACAAAATCTTTGCGGGATCTACTGAAATACCATCTCCTGAGATAACGTATCCAAGAAAAGCAACACGATTTAGGAGAAACTCATACTTGCTCAGCTTGGCATAGAGCCTCTTACGCCTCAGCATTTCCAACACTAATCTCAGGTGCTCTTCATGCTCCTCGTGGTTCTTTAAATACACCAAGATGTCGTTGATGAAGACTACCATGAACTGGTCCAGATATTGGTGGAAGACCCTGTTCATCAAGTTCATAAAAACTGTAGGTGCATTCGTTTGTCCAAAAGGCATCACCAAGAACTCGTAGTGACCATAACGAGTCCTGAATGCCGTCTTTGGAATGTCTTCTCTCCACTCCTTTACCTGATGATATCACGATCTCAAGTCGATCTTCATGAACACCACTTTTCCTGTCAGCTGGTCGAACAAATCATCAATTCGGGGCAGGGGGTACTTGTTCTTGATAGTCAAAGCATTAAGGGCTTTGTAATCAATGCACATACGGATTGTCCCATCCTTCTTTGGTACAAACAACACTGGTGCTCCCCAGGGTGATGCACTTGGACAGATAAATCCCTTGATCTGCAACTCCTCTAACTGTAGCTTCAGCTCTTCCAATTCCTTCTTCGCCAACGGGTACACATTTGAAGATACCGGTGCTGCTCCGGGTACTAACTCAATAGTAAACTCCATATCTCTATCTGGCGGTAAGCCTGGCAACTCCTCCGAGAAAACATCCTCGAACTCTACAATTATCGATGGGGGTGCCATATTCATAGTCATGTAAGCTCCAGCTGTCTGACTTACTCCTCGCTCGATGGTCCCTCGTATGTACTCAAACTCCGATTGATATGGCGGTCTAAAAATGACGCTACCCCTCCGATAATCCAGTATAGCACTGTACTGGCTTAACCAGTCCATGCCTAATACAACGTCAAAGTATGGCATCGGGAATACCAAAAATTATGCTCTTATCTCTCGACCACACATGACTACCGAGCATGTTCTAATAGTGCTGGTAACCGGGATGATGCCTCCTCTAGTAAGAATCTTCCAACT
Source organism: Iris macrosiphon (assembly GCA_036927795.1). Lineage (NCBI taxonomy): Eukaryota > Viridiplantae > Streptophyta > Magnoliopsida > Asparagales > Iridaceae > Iris > Iris macrosiphon. The sequence goes on along the minus strand of JAYESA010000017.1, from coordinate 76,100,607 downwards.
CTTAGGTAAGGGGGAATTAGCTACTCTACGCATAGCTACGAAACTACTAGATATAAAAGATAGTGTAGCACCAGAATTAAACAATGCAGTCGCAGGTAATGATACAACTAAAATGGTACTTGTGATAGCTTCCCCTTCTGGTTACTCCTCAGTCGCTGCAAGTGAAAAGGCCTGTCCGTGCCTTTATCCTTTGGCCTGTTGTCTGGCTTGATCAAACTGTATCTCCTGTAGGGCCAAGGGTGGTCCCCTCTGAAATCCTCCGGGTGTTGGTTGACTTTGACCTCCTAGCGGGGGTAGTATCCTCGGGAGTGGTGCTGCTGGCCTCTGTCCTGTCTGGGGTATTACATCTCTACACTGTGGGCAATCCCTGGCAATGTACTGACTCGCTCCACAGATCAAGCATAATCCTAGCTTCTTTCGGCAATCTCAGATAACGTGTCCCTTCTTGCCACAATGGTGACAAGTCGGAAGCTCCTTGTGTTGGTATGGCACTGTCCTCTATTGTGTCTGTGCTCCCGGACGACGGATCGATCCTCATGCTCTGGGCTAGGCTCTGGCTGGTACGGTCATATTGGAATGCCTCGCTCCTCTGCCAATGGCCTCCTGGATCCTCGCCTCTGACAGAACCTCCTCATAAAAAATCCTCGCCTGGGTGGTGGTGTACCTCTGCAGCTCGAAAGTCAGGCCGTAAAGGAATCTCCTGGCCTTCTCCAAATTGTTGGGTATCAAGGCGGCACTAAATCTACTGAGTCGACTGAACTCCACATCGTATGCGTCTACGGTCATATTCCCTTACTCCAGGTGCAGGAACTGACAGTACAAGGCATTCCTGACCGTAGCCGGGATATACTTCGCATTTAAGTACTCCAAGAACTGCTCCTACGTCTGTGTCTTGTTGATGCTACGCTCTATGGAATCCCACTAGTGATGGGCATTGCCTTTCAGTTGGGCCCTCACCGCGGTCATCCAAAGGTCTGGATGTAGCTGAGAAGCCTCTAGTAGCATCTCCGTGTTGGCAACCCAATCGGAGATCTCCTCTGCAGTCTCGTTGCCCGAAAAAGTATTCGGGCCCATCTGGCGAAATCCTCGCATAGTTCCAGCTGGCTGAACTGGTGTAGGTGCCGGTACGGGTGCTGGGGCAGGTGTCCTTTCTAGAACTGCCACTAACCTCTGACTCAACGTCTCAGTCTGATGCCACTGCGCCTGCATCATAGTCTGGAAGAACTGAAACATCTGCGACTGTCCCTCTGGATGTGGCATCTGAGGTGGATAGGGTAGAGGTGGGGGCAATGGGACCTCCGGCTGTGCTGTAGGTGTCTCCTTAGATGTCGGCCTCTCGGGTCGCGGCATCGGCGTAGCCTCTGAAGTCTGGCCCTCGAAATGCTGTGTTGGGATCGTCTGTGAATTCTGTCCCTCATGCTACTGTATCGAATTGCCCTGAAAAGTCTCACGCCAATGTATCAGCGGGGCCTATGGTGGTGGTTTCTCTCCGGGTGGTCCCTGGGATATCTTCTCTCTCTGTGTGGTATCGGTTGGCACCACGGTACCGTGTGCTCCTCGTCCACTACGCAAGTTTATCTCGCTACAAGAGGTAGAAATTCATTAAATGAGTACGGAATCAAGCAACCAGGATGCAGATATTTAGAAATAATACGAAAGAAGTTCAAAGACGTAATCAAAGTGGATGAGACCTAGTAATTTCTTGCCTATTGCAGGCTCACTGGGCATGTTTCCATACCATAAGCGATAAACATGACCTTTACGGGACACAACTAAAACTATGTCACGCCCCAGTCCCAAAATATACGGGACCAGGCCACGTGGCAATGGCTAGCTAATACGTTTCCGAGGGATTACCCAATTTAATGGACCCAACAAAATGTACTATGCTGTCCTAAAATACTAAAAAGTCCAATACTAATATACAACAGGTAATGTCTAATTTTATCCATAATATAAACAAGAAGTACTGAATTAAATACTAAAAAATAAGTGCATAGACTGAAATATCATAGTATAATCCATATATGTCTGATGGAAACAAACCCACTACATTGACAAAATAAAAGTACTGAAAGACAGAAAAGAGAATGCGACTAGGGCATAGACTAACCAGATAAGGATGCTCTAGTCCTAAGCGAAAGGCCTACCAATGATCAGGAAAACTCTGATGGAAGCATCTCTAGCTCCTCCTCGGATGCGTACCTCATCTCCTACCTGGGTCCGTTTACTGTAGGATAATATGTCTCGTCCAAATTTGGAAGGGAACCAGGTCCTCAGAGGGACGTAACACGATACAAAAATATATGCCATATATAAATACTGAATAAAATAAAAGGGCGTGCTAACCATCTAAGTGAAACAACCTTGGTACGTATGGGTAGGTGTAGGCATAACGTCCACACTTCGAAGAGTGATATATCTTTACATGTAATGTCCATCATTCCGAAGAATGAGGTATCTGCAAATATATACGTCCGTATCGCTCCGAAGAACGCAATATCTATATAAAGGAAGTCATTGGATTCGTGGCTCCTCTGGATACTACGAATTCCAATATGTGTATCATATACGCCTACTAGTTGTCCTCCTCGCCCAATCCAAATATACAAGTCGAATACACGATGTGCATGCCACTTAACTATATGCCAAGTTTAAAATAATTTTATAACACTGATTACGTATTAAATCGTGATCCATGTCACACGTACCGATAGCTAGTCGGGTACATGAACCCACATCCCAAAATAAATTGTCATAGTGATGCGTGTAAGAGTGTCAGGTCACGAAAGATATCAGAATATCCTCACAATGGTGGGTGAGTCTGCTAGTAACTAAGTCAATTACACTACTCATCGACGTACTCATCGACTGCACCCGAGTAAATCTCGGACGCGTACAGTTATATAAAATAATTGCAACAAGATATCATACAGTATTGCATAATTTAAAGTAAACAGTAAATATGGCAAGGTATCTTGCCTTGGTCCTCAAGCTGCGAGTGCCAATAAGCTCCTCCTGAAGTCTCGCCTCAATGGTCCAGCGACCATATACATATAATATATATAATAATACGATCATCAGTCACTACAATAGTACGTACAGGAAATACTATACTGCTCTTAGGAACTGACATAAGGGTTCACAACTGGTCAACTAAGTGGATCGTGTGTGCACGCAGCTAAGACGTACACGTGTCATATCCTCAGTTACCGTGTAGATCAGGACAACAAAATACCAAGAATTCGTTACTAAACTAATTACGTATATTGCAAAAACACCAGTCCTAATTATCATGTTATAGTGCACTAGGTCAATGTCTAGGCTTCTAGGTCAACCCGGTGTTTATATTGTTAATCATTTTTATTTGAGTAATTAATTAACATTAATTACTAATTTAATATATACACACACCCCCATATATTACACTTAGGGATTTATATTACTCGTGTTCGTTAAACGATACGTCGATGCCTCAACTTATGAAGACAAAGGATGAATTAAGCATGTACCTAGTCGTGGCCGAGCGGGGGGGGGGGAGGGGGTCTGTGCTCGTCGGCGCTCTGTTCTTCGGTGAGGGGGCGGAGCTCCAGTCATTGCATGGTGAAACAGCAGCAGCAGCAGTAGCCTCGGCAGCAGCAGCGGCCAATACAGCTGGTCGTGGGGGTGCTGGTGGTGGCGGATTGGTCGTGGGGGACTGGTGGTGGTGGCATATTGGTCGTGGGAGACTGGTGGTAGTGGTGTGTTGGTCGTGGAGGACCTGTGGTGGTGGTAAGGGGTGACTGGGAGAGAAGGGAGTCGGGTGGTGGCGGGTGTTGATGATGGTGGTGTTGGTGATGGTAGTATTGGTAATGGCGATGGTGATGGTGGTAGAGATGGTGAGGATGGTGGTGGAGATGGTGAGCACGGTGGCCAAGGTGGTGGTGGTTGGCTGTGGTGGCGATGGAGGTGACTGGGGAAGAAGGGGAGTCGGGTCGGGGGTGGTGATAGTGTTGAGTTGGTGATGGTGATGGAGATGAACGGAGAAGGAGGAGAAGGCTGGCTACTAGTGGCGGGTTGACGTCGAGGGGAGGAAGGTCGGAGGTCGGTGGTTTGACGATGGGGATGGTGACTGGGGCAGTGAGGCTGAGTAGAGGTGGTCGGGGAAGGAAGGGCGGCCGGTTGGGAAAAACTAGGGTTTCGGTTGGGGTAATTTCTAGGTTTTGGTTTTTAGGGTTTGGAGAGAGAAAAAATTGAATTTATATAGGAGAGAGAGAAAGGGGACTATCCTCAAAAATTGGGTCGACTAGCTCTCCTTGGGGTGGGGGTCTTGTTCATATGAAAGAATGTAGGGTATATTTGTTTAGGTTGGGTCTAGTTTTGGGTGCGGTTGGGCCCTTACATTAATTTAATTAAAATTAGTGTAATTGATGCTCTTTAATGAATTGAAAGTACATAAGATTAAAATTGGGTTGGACACAAGTGCAATGGACGTAGCAGGCTCAGAATAGAGTATTGTCATTAATTGGGTTGGACAAAACGGGTTAAGGTTGGGTCTCCAATTTTGATTGGAAAAGACAAGGATGCAATGTTGGATTTAATTAAATTTAAACATGAACGTTTGTAACGAATATTGTGCGACTAAAATGAAGCATAATATAGAGTATTTATGAGTTACACAAGGGTAAGAATAGAAGTCTAGCACGTCTAGGAAAAGTGTATGAAATTTGTTGGAAGTTAAATGCTAGTGTAGCGCTCCAATTATCAAAGCAAAGGTAAAGTGCACTAAGTGATATAAATATTGCACAATAATTCTAAAATACTTTGTTCTAATTCTAATTGTATCCAAATTAAACCAAGTCTCTCTATCTAAACTAAGTAGACCTAAATTTGGTCGAGGGGATTTATAAATCCCTACCCAATTTCCTTTCCAATTCCTTCTCTATTCACCATTGGAGGCTATTGGAACAAGGAGGAGGCAAGGATTTACAAGAAGAAGGAAGGAGCAGAACTTGAAGGCTTTTTGCATCCATTTGGAGACTTGTATTGGTAATCCATCTTCCAATAGGCACATTTTATTTTTCCTTTCTAATTAGACTCAAATTAGTAGTTTAATTATTAGAAACCCTTTTATATATTATGGCTACCAATAGGATTTGGAATTAGGTTTATAGGAGGCATATGGAGAAAGTTATGGTATATTTTGTGCCAATTTTGGAGAAATTCTGAGATTGACACATCATGGGTTTGTGAATATGTCAATTAGACCAAATTGATATGTGTTTGATTGTATGAGACTAGTATTGTGTCCATAATTGGATCGTTGTAGGTCGTATCATGGTAATTTGGTGATACGGGTTGAGTTGGAGATTTTTTCTTCGACATGGGGGTGTGCACATGCCATATTTTGACACGGACACGTAGTTGAGTAGCTAGCACTTCATATTGTTCATAATTGTGATTTTAGACTTGTTTGTATCATTTGTGACATATTTGGTGTTGTGTTGGGGCCATATCGCAAGCGTATTATAGAATAAGTGTGATACGGGTACGATGCACTCCACGTGTTTGACGGAATATGTTACACTTATTTAGAGTTGTGTATAGCTATATTAGTATTGATATATATATATATATATATATATATATAATATATATATATGTTAGAGTATATATATTCTTTAGCTATGTTTTATACTAGGTGTATCTTGTTGTATACTATGTATATAATAGATGAGGAGGGGGTATCATTTTTAGTCCTAATTATTTAGTGACTGTGTTATAGTTGTTAGAGTGTGTGTACGGGAGAAATGTACTGTATGTATGATGGAGCTTAGAGGGAGGGGATATTAACAGAGATTGAGGGAAGCTACAATATCAGTGCCAACTATTGTGGGGGTGGACAGGAGATGAGAGCAGTCAAGTTGAGCATATAATTATAGATGTTACAACAGTAGCATACTTACTGTTGTTGGGGGTATTATTGATCAGTAGGTGATGTTCCTGGAGTGCACAGCTGCTCTAGGCAGTCTGGGGGCCTGCAAAGTTGTAGGCAACTGTAATTAAGTGATATTGGGGTCTCAGGTTTACCACAAATTTGGGTTCAGGTAAGGAATTGATTAGGTTAGGAAGTTTTGTGCATATGAGGGTGTAGAATGAACTCAGTGAGGCTTGTTCACTGATGTGCAATAGGGTTAGTTAGTTAGATGATTGACGATAGTTAGTATATGGTAAAGTTTAGTGTCAGTTTGTAGTAGGAGTATGATATTTATAGATGACTGTTAGTTTGGTATTCTAATTAGAGACCATGATGTAGTGTAAGTTGTTAGTAGATGTTAAGTTATATATTAAAGGGTGGTTTGTGTTACCTGTTAGTTGGGTTGTGGTCTCAGTTAGTAGGTAAGTTAATACTTGATGACTGTTACTTGATAGGTGTATGTCTTAGTTTAAATGATTAGTTGTTTTGAATATTGCTTATGTTAGACTTTGATGAATAATAGTTTGTATTATATCAGTTATGATTTTGATAGTATGGTGAAGTTATGAAATTAGGTGTTAGACTACTAGTTACGTACAATTAGATACTTAAGTTAGGGTGCTTATATATATATATATATATATATATATATATATATATATATATATATATATATATATATATATATATAGCTAGATAATTAAGTATTAGCTAGTTTGGTATTACCTTGAGTTAGTGCACGAAGTAATGTGAGATATTAGAGTTACTCAAGGTATTGGGTACTTAGTGTCAAGAGATGGTGTAGATAGTGTGATTCCAAGTTGGCTCAAAGCCAAGGTATCTACTTAGTATTAGTTTAGCTAGGAGATACTAGTATATATTCATTTTGTATATATTGTATAATATTTTTATATATAGTATTTTACGTATCTTATGATACGGAATAGTATTGATACTCTAGTATCTCCCTATAGCTAGTATAGCCTAGATACATAGTGTATGGACCCAATAACCTAGAAATTGAATCACACAACCTAGAAATAGCTAGTTTGACCAAATTTGACTAGTTTGACCTAGTGTTGACCTAGTTTGACTATTTTGACCTAGAAATGGCTTTATGACATAGATTTGGACTAGTTTAACTTGTTATCATTCTAAAACTTTGTATTAATGTAATATTTCATATTTAGGTCTTCGAGGCACCATTCCAGACATCTATGATATCATTCGTCGGATTTCAGGCAAGTATATTCCTTGAGAGTTTCCCATTTATGATATCCTCTATGTTCTTGTATTTAGTGTAGATATCTTTGACTTTCCCGACATTTGGTTACACTCATTGGTACTTATGGATCCTGTCATGAGATATTATTCTCGGTAGCTCCTGGTGTCACTCCCCAGTCCTAAAATACCGTAGGACTAGCTACGTAGCAATGGCCAGCAGCACACACCAATGGACAAACCCAATTTAATGGACCCATTAGAGTGTACTTAAGCTGTAAAACAATAGTAAAGGTCTATAATACAAGTCACAGTCTAATTCTAATCTCATCCACAGAAGGTAATCATAGATCAAATGTCCGAATAATCAAAATAAAATATAATCTAACAAGTCTCAATAAACAGTATCTCAGGGAACAACCCGAGAATAAGTTTAATACAATAATCCAAGAGACAGAAAATAAAGTAACTAGAAACAGAAATAACTGAGTGTATAAAGAAAATACTCAGGAGAAATCCTCTGGGACGACCTCATCCTCTTGTGCTGGTACGACTCCCGTCTATGCTCTTGTCTCGTATACCTCGGGATAGATCTCCTCTGCTATACCTGGGGACATAATCCGGATCCAGGTCCTCAGGGGATATAGCAAGGTACAAGAATAACTCAAGCCAAAATAAATGCAGTGCAGTAATAAATGAATCAATAGGGCAAACTATATAACGAGCTATATGCCATGCAAATGAGAGCATTAATCATACTCAGGTTGAGACTACTATAGGCTCTATGTCGGGAAAACCCATAGCAGCATTTTCTCGAAGGGCCAGTACATGTTCCAAAGCTCTGTGTCAGAGTCTAAGGCACCTCCAGATAAATATATATTAATATAATCAGCCTTTAGTATGGTAAGTCTTTCCCCACCCAATGTAATCACACGTCTCATGTTTATGACACGCAGGATTATATCTAATGCAGCAAGTCATATGATAGCTCTAGATATATAAAGTCTATATCTCAAATCCTGTAACCTATACAGAATCACCATGAATGACTCAGGAAGATTCTGTCTCATGAACAGTGTTAGGTGTCCTAGGGTTAAGTTGTACTTCCTCTGGAAACCCATATTCGTTCCCTCAGAGTAGTCTTATCACATCATTTAACTGATGAAGACAACCACCATCGACGTCTACAGGAGCTGGAAGCACTCGATAAAAAATGCCTATTGGCCCAACAACGTATTGAGCTGTATCAAGCTCAACTTTTCAGCGCCTTCAACAAGAAAGTGAAGGAAAGGGCATTCTAAGTGGGTGACCTAGTTCTAGTAGTGAAAATACCAATGATCGGGACCTACAAAAAAGTGGGAAAATTCTAACCCAAGTAGAAGGTCCCTTTTTGGTAGAGACGGTCTACTCCAGTGGCGCATACAAGTTAGCTAAGTCTAACGGTGACTTTCTCATGATGCCAATCAAAGGCAAATTCCTAAAGAAATACTATATCTAAAGTTTGGCATAAAAAAAACCCTAGCAAAGGGACATAAAAGTGTACTACTTACAACCAATCTGTAGCATATAAATAAATCTTTTATTTGTACACGGGAGTCCCGAGTGCCCAATGGATAATGGATCCATGAAACTCCTCCAAGGCAAAATGGTTCATGTCCACATCACCCATGAACTATAAGCCGTTCTTTTCGTCAAAGAAGACTGTCACGTCCATATTACCTCTGACTCATCCCTTTTTATTGATATCTCTACCAAATATCTACAAAGCAAGTAGTTCCCCTCTGAACTATAAGCTGTTCGTGTTTCCCAAGAAAATAAGGTAGTTACATCTATACTACGTCTGACTCTTTGCCTGAGCTATTGGTCCTACACTATAATATCCCTACCATCGCTGATGGTGTCCCCACTAAACTTTCTTAATGGAACTAATCTAACCTATTGCGTCTATATTACCTTTGGTAGGGCTTAGCAATATCGTCGTTATGATGTCGTACCACATCCATAATACCTCTGGTATAGTAATCATAAACCAAGATATCTATAGCAATGAAAAAAGTTCTAAACAGGAAGGGAGGAAAAAATTCATTCAAAATCATGAGTACATTTAAATGTCTATTACATTTAAGGATTTTTCTTTAGTATTCAAGATCATGATTATATTTAAAAATATGGGGACCCCCGATATGTTGTTTCTGGTACCATCACGTATAAAACCGGCAGGTTAACGCATTTTGGGTCATCACTTCAGCAAACTCCTTAGTGCAATAAAAGAATCCATACCGATGGATAGCAAGGGAGCTCGCAACACAGAGCTGAGCCACTACTTGCCCAACTCTGTCATGTGGAAGGATGCGAATAAAAATCCCTGTTGGGATAACTAACCACGTTGCTGCCACTCAGATAGGTTGTCAGGACTTGACCCGAGATCCAACCAACACATCCTGGCCTTATACGGAGAGAAGCTACAGTGAGCTAGGCTGGAAAATCTGGGACAATCCTCTAGGTAATGTGCTTGTGCACCACGAACAACGGTGCCAATGATATCCTTCCATGCTCCATCACATTCAGAGAAGTCCGAGACAGTTCCTGCATAAATGAACACACCAAAGTCAAAATGATTGCAAGACCGTACAAATGCGTACATCAGTGCTAGGCTGTCACTACCATATTTTTTAGGAAAGGGGTATTTTAGTAATTTTATATTAATTAAATATTGTGCATGGTAAGTAATTATTTATTGTATTATTTAATTTTTGTTAGATGTTAGTTATTTATTTTAGACTTGTGATAGTAGACCTAACTAGTTTAGTTTAGACTCATGGACCAACATGTATTAATTGATAGAATTTAGCCCATTTAGAAAGCCCATTGTTAAGGAGATGGATTAAATTAATTATACTATTAGACTAGAAACTTCCCTCCTTAATTATTTCTTCATGAGAGCCCCCAAAGGGTATATTGGAAATTTTATAGTAGCTTGAGGAAGGGCAAAGGGGGGGGGGGGGCCTATATAGAGGGGGAATAAATTTCTCTCTCCTTCTTTTATTTGGAAATTAGATCTAGAAATTCTCTCAACCAAATTCCTTCATTCCCACTTCATTTTTCTACCAAATTTTATCTCAATTTCTTCCCAAATCACCATTGGAGACTAGTGGAACAAGGATCTAGGAGGAGGAATCAAGAATCTACCAAGAAGAGCAAGGATCTACAAGTTGGAGGTCAATTTATCATATTTGGAGGTTGTATTGGGAATTCATCTCCCAATACGTACCAATCAGTTTTTCTCCTTAAATTAGGTTCTAAATCTGAGATTTAACCGTGGAAAATAAACCCATATGCATAGGCTACCCATAGAATTTGGTTTTATGTTCATAGGAGGCATGTTGTGAAAGTTATGGTACTTTTTATGTCAATTTTGGGAGAATTCCGAGATTGACATTTGTGTGTGTGTCAATTGGTCCTATAGATCAATTTGGCATATGCTTGTGTGTTTGGGGATATTGTCATTTCCACAATTGGGTAGGTGTAAGTCGTATCCGAAAAATTTGGTGATACATGTTGATTTGGGGGTTTTTCCGCCGACACGGGACTTTGAGCATGTCACATTTTGACACGGACACGTAGATTTGTATTTGACTCTTTGTATTGTTCATAAATAATATTTATGACTTATTCGTATCCTTCGGGGTACGTTTGGATGTGTGGTGGACTCGTGTCGCATGCGTATCCTAGATATAGTGGGATACGGAGTGATACATTCTATGAGATGTGCAATTTATTGGTAGATCTATTTCTTTTGTGTTCTTAATCATGGAGGAGTGTAATTATGTTATATGTTTGGTTGCTACATATATTTATGCATTAGATTTATATATATATATATATATATATATATATATATATATATATATATATATATATATATATATATATATATATATATATATATATATATGTTGTATATTTATGTAGTCATTATTGTACATATGTCATATCTATTAGTTATTGTATATATACATATGTGGTTATGGTGTATATGTGGATGGTGGTGAATATATATATATATATATATATATATATATATATATATATATATATATATATATATATATATATATTTATATTTTATGTCTTAGATCTATGTACCTATGAATATACTATATGTATATAATTGTTGTAGCTATTCTTTTACATATAGTATATTTATATAAATTGTAGTATGTATAGACATATATACATATTAATTAGATATGTATATGTTGTTATATTATGTTTATATAATGTAAGTTACTTATTAGTGTATAATTTATATATACATATATATATATGTGTGTTATTATATATAGATTTAGTTATATGTATTATAGTATCTATATATATATATATATATGCATTGTGTATATATATATATATATATATAAGAGAGGAGGAGAACAGGAGCTTCAGCGATAGTGGAAAACGTCGCAATAGCAACCGTCACAGTAGTGGTAACCCAGTAGCGGCAGCAGCAGGAGAAACAGCGACAGCAGCCGACGACAGTTACAAAAAATTATCGCTGAAACAGCAGCAGTATCAACAGCGTATCAGGAGCTTTAGCGACGACTTTGGCGACAGTTACAGAAAACTGTCACTAAAATAGCAGTATATCAGCATCAACAACAGTCTTCAGCGACAGCGGGCAGGGTTTTAGCGACGGTTTGGCAGTTTTTCTATCTTTAGATTTATATATATATATATATATAGATATATATATGTATATGGTATTTAATAAATATTTAAATATATTCCTAGTATGCTATAGTATTTATTGTATACTATGTGTATAATAAATAGTATAGTGTGTATGTATATTACGGGTAGTTAGTATAAACAAGTTTGGGGTATTACCTTGAGATACCAAGGTAAGTACCAAGGTAATTGGGAATACCCAAGATATTGGGTTTGGGTATCAAGATTATGGGTTTATGTTGTGATACCAAGTTGGTTCAAAACTATTGTACCTATTGATGTTTGTCTTTAAGATTTTATTTAATAATATTGTTTTGGCTTTTGTAGGTTATTTTATCTATGGACTTACGTATCCGGAGATACGGTATCCTAGTATTTTAAGATGGTTTTGTGACCTAGACTTTAGTATTTGAACCAATATTTTTTTGTTAGACTTGTGCAACCTAGAAATAGGTAGTTGACCATAGTTGACCATAGTTTGACCATAGTTGACCATAGTTTGACTTTTGACTTAGAATTGACTTGTTGACCTAGAAGTTGACTAGTTTAACTTATTTTTTTTTCCGAAACCTTGTATTGATGTTGTATTCCATATCTAGGTCTTCGAGGCACCGTATCAGACATCAGTGAGACTATTCTTGGGACTTCAGGCGAATACATTCTTTGATAGTTTCTCATTTATGATATCCTCTATGTTCATTATATCTAGTGTAGATATCCTTGTTCTTTTGACATAAAGGTTACACGGATTGGTATATCTTGCGCAAACCTTGTTTTATTGATTATCTTGTGCATGTACAGACACTGATTCTCGGGAAGACTTGCTACCTTCCTAGAGAATCTCGTGCCATAGTGTACCATGGTTGGATCTATTATACCAGTCGGGGTGGGGAGTATGTATTGTAGATTTATGATCATACCCATATTGTATCTTGTATAGGGTTAATCATACAACGCACGTATGATTAGTCAGGCCATAAATCTTGTATCTTGTATCATGTTCCCAAGCCGATCACATGTTAAAACTAGTACTCACACACTTAGTCATTAGTATTCTTGTTCATTGGCATACTGCTCATTATTGTATTTATTCCAGTATTCCTTATTGTATATATCTCTTTGTATCTATTATCGCATCTTGTATATTCACATTTATTTACTGTTACATAGTTTTTATCATTGATTAGAAATATTATTAGAGATATACTATGCTCCTTTCCTGACTGGATATTTTTTCCCATTTGACACTGAGGATTGGTACCCTACATATTATGGACCTCAGGATGTTGTGGGCTTAGAGTCAGAGACCCTGGCTCAGGAGGGACTTATCCCGACTGAGACAGATGACCCGGGATTAGTACCTTCTTAGTATTTCTTGTACTGGATTTGTCTCCAGCTTATTTGTTAGTATTATTTCAGACTCATTGATGTATTATTTTAGACTCATGAGTTGTATGTGACTATTTTGATTCTTTATTCTGATTCGTGCTCATTCTATCTTAGATCTATGATTGAGTATATTGCTATTATTGGTGGTTCATAATTTTGTAAGATAGATTACCAGGACAGCATTCTACCGTCGATTCTGCGGCGTAGGCTGGGCGTTGTTCCCAACTTGTACCCTTATACCGGGTGCGGGTTGTGATACGTTTTTAGTGGTGGCCCATCTAGGTCAAGCTTCGCAAGTTACCCAATGTTGTGGTAGTGCGACGATTTAGTTGTACTATTGCGAGCCTGCGATAGGATATAGGATGTAGACTATAGGCTGAGAATACTCAATCACATCTAGGAAAATTATTTTGATTCAACTATTCTCCTTTTATATTGACACTTGATCTCTTAAACTGTTTTTTCCTTGAGTGTCTTACATCATGTGCCATATTGATTCTTTTTTTGCTTTGTCTCAAGATGGCACCTAAGACTAGATCGCAGCAGGGGAGAGTAGTTTCTGAGAAGTCTGCGACATCCCAAGGGCCTACACCAGTCACTTCTCTGGTGATTGGAGTTTCAACTACTTTAGGAGGTCCACCACCTACTCAGAGGACTGTTCCAGCTGTATCTGAGGGGCTTCCACCTCCACCTCCTGTGCCAGCAGAGGTGACACAAATGTTTACACTGTTTCGTGAGATATTCGAGGCACAGAGGGCTCAGTTAGAGGCACATCAGAGGCAGACCAACGTTCTACGGTAGGGCATCGAGAGTGCTCATAAGCTTGCTCATGCCGTAGTCGAGAGAGGAGTTCCGGTCCAGCAGCAATTATTCCTCAGGTTTCTCAGCTTAGGCCAGGCAATATTCAGGACTTCAAGAAGCTGGAGCCTAGGGTCTTCAAGGGGACAGAGGGCATCGTCTATGCTGATGATTGGCTCGAGGACATTGAGCGTCTTATGAGGGTGTCCCATCTTTTTGAGGATCTGAAGGTTGAGGCGGTAGGACTTTAACTGTTCGACGTCGCTCATACTTGGTTCAGGAATGAGCTGATTCTGGTTGACGCAGGACAGTCTTGGGAGGTATTCAAGGACCTTTTTAAGAATTTTTTTTTTGCTCGGGCAGACAGGCTAGATTTGGAGAGACAGCTTGAGAGTCTCATTCAGGAGAGCATGTCTGTGGAGGAGTATGTTGCAGATTTTGGCATGTTGAGCCAATTTGTAGAGTATTTGGTGAGAGAGCTGGAGGTTCGGGCTATTCGTTTCCGTGAGGGTCTAAACTGGAAAGTGAAGATCCTCATTCCGTCTTTTTATGTGACATACTCGGAGATACTTGTGGAGGCATGAAAGGTTGAGCAGGAGTTGGGTTTGAAGCCCAAGAGAGACCGAAATTCTTTCCTAGGGGCAAACAGTAGTGTAATATCTGCAAAATGTCCTCATTTTCAGTCCAGACCTTTCCAATAACCACAGCAGAACCAGACTCCTGCTAAGGTGCCTTTTCACAAGGCACCACAGCAACAGAGACAGTTAAAGCAAGCTTCCTGCCACTTCTGTAAGAAGCCTGGCCATATCTGGGAAGTTTGCAGGAGGAAGCTAGGAGTTTGTTTGTATTGTGGTACTGAAGGGCATTAGTTGAGAGAGTATCTTCGTCGTACAATTTAGGAAGGAGCTTCAGCTCTGAGGGCACAGGCGAAACTACCTGTAGTACAGCCGAGGGGATCGTTTTCAACACAGCAGCAGCGTTATGTCCAGCATCAGCTGTTTCGGGTAGAAAAATTGGATAAACATGGAAGAAAGCGGAAGGGTCCTTTATTACGAAAGTAAACCCTTTCCTTCTTTTTATTTACAAACTAGCTTGTACAATATTAATCCTACACGAGGATGTGGGAGTATAATTTATTTAATCTGGGTAAATGTTGCTATGGGTGTCTGATCTGTAGCCGATCACTTTAGCCCTTGGACCACACGATGGCGAAGAAGTGCCGTGGAAGACGGAGAACAGCTCCGAAGGTTGCAAAAGAGGATGGATGTGCGATGCCAAAGTCGTTGATCCCCACTCTTTGCCTTAGCTCTGGATTCTTCTATCTCAAGGATTCTGCGACCTCTCTTCAATCTCTGATCTCTCAACCCTGGATCTGATATTGGTTTCCTTGACCAATTTCCGACCTTGTTCGATCTTCAATTTCAAAGTTTTTGACCCTGTTCGATCTTCAATTTCGAAGTTTTCGACCTTGTCCTCTGTTGATAGAGGTCTCTATTTATAGAGTTTTAGTGACAGTGACCACACAGTCGGTATAAAAAAATTGAGTAGTAGAAAGTACAACACCCTTTTACACAACGGTTAAAATAACCAATGCCTGCGTATAGATGATCTTTTGAATAAGCGTGTGATGCGGGTCCAACTAAGGGACAAAACGCGTATAATCGCTACGGAGATCACGACGTAGAAGCCACGTAGGTAGGTATCCCTCGTGTAGAAGAGATTGGCGTAGAAGCCAAATGTCTGTCACCATGGCATAAAAGCCAAATAGTTATCAAATAGGCATAGAAGCCGAACATGCGTAGAAGCCGAGTGGGCATGGAAGCCGAGCAGGCGTAGAAGCCGAGTGGTCGTAGAGGCCGAGCAGGCACAGAAGCTGAATGGGCGTAGAAGCTACTGCATAACGTGTCAGAGTGGTCATAGAGGCCGAGCAGGCGTAGAAGTCGAGGTGATGTGGACGTCTTAGCCGAAATTACGGCTTTTGAGATATAATCAAATCTCTTGCATTAAATGTAGAGATCTGCCCTCATCCTGCGCATTAAATACATATGCGTGTTTTCGACGGTCTGTTACCCTTCTGTGCATCGAACGCAGAGATATGACTTGGGTATCTGTCAGTATTCGGTACATTAATTGCAGAGACGTGCCTTGAGAGCCTGTCACCGCTCTGTGCATAAAATGCAGGGACGTACAGCTTTTGATGTAGCAGGCGGTTTGTCTTCTGCAGAGCGTAAGGAGCTCTTATCTGCCTGTGTAAAACTAGGCAGCGCATTCCTCTGTATACGTAAAAGCGGTTTACGCAAAAGAAATGGCGGTAAATGATAGCCTGGGTTGCAGTGTCATGCCATTATTATAGCCATCGCCTGGGTAGTCGAGCAGTATCCCTTTGTCAGAAGTCCAGACGTCAGGTTCTTTGCAGGATCTGACAGGTTTATCGCAGGCTCTGATATGTTTACTTTGGAGAACACGAAGCTTCCCTCGTACACTTCAATGCTGCGCATAAAGGCGATGAAGCACCCTGTTTACGCTGAAGCGGCTTGGACATACTGCCTTACGCGGATGGTCCTTTGAGCTTATATCTCACGCTGTGTTTAGCGAAAAAGCACTGTTGTGCGCTTGGTGGCTCTGAAGGCCTCTGTTTACGCTGCTCTGCATTAATATGCTGCGTAGAGTTTCCCAGCGTATTTTTCATGCTTCTACAAGACCCCCTTCAAAGCTTTTAAATTTCTCGTAATTTGAAATGCTTTGAATGAAGCATGAACCGCTCCTCGTAACTCGAAACATTTTTGAATAGAGTTTTGAAATGGTCGATGCTGACTTTATGGCAGATTTATTGGGGACCGGTGTGACCTCTCTCGTCTATAAAAGGCTGAGGAGTTAACCTGTTCTTCCCGCATTCCTTTCACCATACAAGAAGACCATGTTCTTCCAGCATGTAAGGGGCCGAAAAAGATGGCGTCTTCGAGCAAATGTCCTCTGCAATGATGGATCATGGAAGGATATCATAGCCTCCTTTGCTCGGGATAATCAGCAACTTTGTATGGTGGTTCTTCGGGAGAGAGGAAGAATCATATTTCACCATGGCGCCTGCAAGTAGCGCCTTCTCCCGTTACCTCCGGGGATGAGAGCAGCAAACCGTCATGGTGCATGGAGCATGGGATCTATTTAATTTAGGCAGGCCCAGTTCGTACTCTCCCTCCATTCATCATTCTAGTCAGTTGTGGAAACCGACCAACTGCTGGAGGAGAGGTGAAGAATTGGCGCCCATGCAAGAACCTGTCAGAACAGATTTTGGGCACGATCTTCAGCCGACGATGGGGAAGTCCTTTGTAGACGGGATTTCCCTCATATGTAATCATGAAAATGAAGAAAAACCCTTGTAGATTGGATTTCCCTCATATGTAATCATGATTTTACTTTTTAATAAAATCGTCTTTCTTCCGTGCATATGATCATCTTGCCATACTTTGTTGCTGTGAAGTCTGAATATGTGTAGCTTCGACACGTCTGATTCTTTACGCCGACTCTGTTTAAAAAGAGTGCTAGGTCCTGTCCTGTCTTTTACGCATAACTAGAGATGTGCAGAAAGCCACTTTAGCATTCGAGTGTTCGAACTATCCTGCTGTTTAGGAGGGAGGAACCGCGTAGAATTCTGAACTGTTACTTCTGATAAACAGAATTCTTTGTTTCAGACATCATCTTCAAGAATGATTTCTCAAGAATCCCTCGGAACAGGGCGAGAAATGGCTGTCAAACTGAGTCGCCATCTTGATAGATAAAATATTCAGACTGGAGTCTGGATGAACTTCGAATCGACCTATTCAGAAGAGTAATTTTTTAGCGTTAAACTCTGTATGCTTCGGGTACTTGGGATATCTTGAGGTCAAGAACGAGTATCTTCTGTGTGAACTCTTTGCAATTGACCGTTTTGACGACCGTTCAGATGTATGCGTAATCTGGCCGGCGTATCTTTCAGATATACGGGAAGTCGTGGAGCACAAAATCATTAGTCTGCAGCCTCTAAGCGTAAACTAAACACCACCGAGCATGAAATCATAGACTTGTAGTTCCTGAGCGTGAAGTCGTAGGTTTGAAGTCTCTCGAGCATAAAAGCTACTGAGCACAAAGGCATCTAGGCGTAAAACCCGACTTGTAGCCGTTAAATATAAAGCCATAGATTCGTAGCTGTCGAGCGTAGAAAGCTCCTTAGCGTAGAACTGTAGATTTATAGCTCTGAAAAGAATTTTTTTTCGAGCGTGAAGTCGTGGATCTATCGCTTCTGAGCGTAAACTAAGCGCCACCGAGCGTGTGATCACCGATTTGGTATCTGCTGAGCGTGAAGTCGTAGGTTTGTAGCCTCTCGAGCATAAAAGCTACCGAGCACAAAGGCATCCAGGCGTAAAACCATAGACTTATAGCTTGCGAGCGTAAAACCGTAGATCTGTAGCTGTCGAGCGTAGAAAGCTCCTTAGCGTAGGAACCACGAACCTGCTTTGCGCGAAAAAACTTTTCAAATTCGCTGACTGTCCGCCTTCTCTGAATAATAGGCTGACGTAGGACCCAATCATAACCGAATATTAATTAGGAGATTTGGTTCGGGGTCCGAGGAGTCCATCCGAACTCTATATATATATCCCAAGTTTTCTGAGGGAAAACTTTCCATCCGTCTTCTGCGAAAGAAAGCCTCCAATTGTTCGAGTTTTTTTCTCCGAGTCTTCTCCGAGTCTTCAAAGTTTCCAGTAATGGCCTCGAAACAATCCTCCTCCTCTAAGGGAAAGAAGGTTGATTCTTCTTCTCGTTCTTCGGCTCAAGCGAGAGCGCCTCTGGTTGGACAGGGTGAACCTCATTCTGAGCGGAGCATCCCGCCGACGAGCAGTGCACCCGGCCTGAAAGGTAGAGCTTTTGGGATGAATGAGAATGACTGAAAAATCCTTTGCACACGTTGAACGTGACCACGCTAGGTCGTCTCCTGTGCTGATAGCCTTTTTGAGGAAGATGATGCACGGGAACGTTTCATCTTTTACGCCCATATTTCTAATGTGTCAGCGTAAAAACTCCATTTTTTTGCCATCGAGCGTAAAAGCTTTGACTGCCGAAAACTTGGTGTATGTTATTAAAATTTGAGTTTTACGCTTGTGGATGAAAATTTCGACGTAACTCAATTTAATCAGTCTGGTGTAGGGCACAGACCGTATACTGCCAGTCTTGATTTTTTTGTGTCTAAAAATTGAATTCCAGCGTAAAAGCTCAAGTTTCACAGTCTTGGCGTAGAGCACAGATTGTTGATTTTTGGCGGATGCTGCAAGTCCTGTAATATCTAGTTATAGGAACTGACGTGTTTCTCTTGCACTTTTGTAGTTAACTTGCATGAGTCTCCGCTTGCTGAAGTGATAGACTCTGCCGCCGGGATGCTGCACTCCAACTATTTGGAGGATCTATCGCACGTGACATTTTCTATCTCCGGGCCCCAGTATCCCGAAGGAAGAAAATTTTTGATATCGGCTCAGGGCGAGCGGACGCTGCTGAATTTGATCAACAGGGAGCCCCTAACGTACGTAGACGGGGAACAATATCTGAAGCCGGCTTTCCTCTTTGGGGACATGATTGACAAGCAGTCCCAAACGAAGCCCAAGAGAGAACTCTGGGTTTTCCCTGCCGAGGGTTTGGTCTTGTACCTGCCCACTATGTCGAGAGACTATCCCATCTCGACCTTCTTCCATGCTACGCATCCCAGGAGGATATCGTGGACGCTGACCCCCGATCTTCACGGCAAGTCGGGAAAGATCTTTCATCTGAGAGGAGCTGATCAGGGGTCGTTTGTTAGCCGCCCTTCCGGCTCTGTGACATCGTTCAGGGGGCTGTACCCGGGCAGTGTCCCGAGTGAAGATAGTTTGGTGATCCAGCTGGTCCAATTGGCGACTTTTTGCAATAATTTTATGGGGCGCGGGGGAGTATACCCTAAGGTGAACCCTCGGTACGGCAGGTGGATCACCCCCACAAATCTCCGATGGGCTCGCTTAGTTGATTGGGCCCTGAAGCATTTCCAGACCGAGTTGGAGAGTATTGGTCTGTTTGTCGCTGTGAGTGCCACCAGTGTTGGGTTACCTCATAACCCCAACCTATTTCTGGCGCTGATGGAGCGATATATTTCGCTTATCGGGACTTTTGCCACTCCATAGGGGGAGTTAGGATTGGCCCTGCATGAGATGGCAGAGATCTCAAGACTGCCAATGGGGGATACTCCATATGAAGAGTATGTTCCCAGGAACCGAGAGCTGGGGGATTCAGGCCCTCGGGTAGTGGAAGTGTATCAGGAGTTGATGTGCCACTACCTCGCTTGCACTGCTTTTTATGGTGAGCCTTCCGATTTGGCTCACACTAGTAAGTGGACGTCCTATCTCTTCTTTCACCGGCCCAGGACTGCTAAACCGGAGAAGGTATTGGAGGGCGAGGATCTGCCTGTGAATCCCCTGAGTGTGCTTAATGCTCAGGTAGTTGACGATCTCATGGTGGATGCTGGTGCTACGTACTGGCTCCTGGACGAAGGGACGGGAAAGTATCCTGAAGGCACTAAGGCGTATAGTTATTTGAGGCGCTGCCGCAGGCCTTTATCCAGGGAAGCTTAACTGGCTGGCTTCCTCTCCATATAGCTGCGTCGACTGGTGGTTCCTAGCATCGCATCTGCGGACCGTATTCACCGTAACACGCTATGGCCTACAGTACGTCTAGTGTTTGGGGCAAGACTGGGCTTGCTCCCTGCCATGGTGTGCCGCATACAAGCTGGCCTGAGGGCCATGACGGACGGGCTGCTTGCCGATGAAATTTGGCATGATAGCTTCCCCAGGTTAGAATTACCATACCTGTACTTGATGGGATGGTTAATTCTCCATAACCCCCAGGTGATGTCTCCCGGTTCTAGCAGTAGTTCGGGAGGTAGTTTCTTGTTGAACTACCATAAGTCTTCCTGGAATATGAATACAGTTATAGACTGTCAGCGGGCGCTGGGCTTCAGTCACAGTTGGAAGCGCTTCTCCATGGTCCCTCCTGTACACCATAATTAATCGGGGATTAGGCTCAAGGATTCGTGTAGAGAGAGGACCATTCTTTCTCCCGAAGCTTTTAATTGGTTGGTTTGTATCAGGCCATCCCATCTACTGTACAGAAGCGAAGATCTTTGCTTCTTGGAACCCTACTTGCCCAGTCGGTTTGTCAGGCAGTTTGGGTATGATCAGTTGCATGTGGGCAACGCCGTCACCAGCTTCAGGTCCAGAGGTGGACTCATTGATGGAGCGAGGGGATGGCGATATTTTATCATTTGCTATACTTGGACAATTTTTATTGTGCCGGTCATCACACCCTCCACGGAGCTCCGCATCCTGTATTCGTATGCCCAGTTCTATATGGCAATGAACACCTTCCATCGCGATTTTGATATGCATGGTAGTTTTAGGGTGCCCTCTTCCAAGCCTGGGGGAAGAGTCGAAGTCCCCTCAGTTTCTTCTGACGAGGGTAAAGAATCCGTCACTCCGGATGAGCCTCTGGTGTCGGTACCTAGAGGTGAAGTACCTCCGCCTGCAGGGGCTTTGGTAGTTTTTGGGAAGCGGAGGGCTCCTACTCCCAAGGAGGCTTCCCCTCGTAAGAGGAAGAAGAAGATGGTAAACCGTCCTCTCCGGATTCCTGGTATCGAGTTTCCTGGACGTGAGCTTGCATCTCCTCGTGTTGGGGATGATCCTTTGATTGGAGATTCCTCGTCTTTTAGAGAGGGACCTTCTACAGTTCCGGCTGGTGGTGCCAGAGGATCTCAGCTGGATGTTGTCGTCGCTGCTACTGCTTCAGGTAGTGGAACGGGGCCGCCTTCGGGGCTGAGTATAATAAAGTTTCGTGTACCTCTAGCCAGATCGGCATCGGGAGGGACTCCTGCCGCGCCTGCGAGCGCACCTAGCGAGATTCGAGCCGATGAACCTCGGTTTGAATTTGAGGAGGACCTGGAAGACTACTTGCCAGTGTCTGTTCGCAGACCCCTTTCTCCAGGTATGACATCTCGCCTAGCATTATTAAGAAATAATTTAGCTGTACAGGCTGCAGATGCGACACATATGCTGTCGGCCGTGGGTAAATATCGTCTTTTATGCCTCTTCTTTAGGAAAATTAATTAACTTCCTTCTGTCTTCTTTTCAGGGGAAGACCTCTTCGGCGAGGGTGATATAGACGCGCCCTTCGGCTCTGCGTCAGGTCCTAGTGGTGACACGGAGGTACCCGATTTTGAAGAGGAGACATCTTCGGGTGCTGGATCGCCTGTAGAGTAGATTCCTGAGATATCCCAAGAGGGGGACGAGCTTGTCATTGCGACAGCGCCTCTTTTGAGCATGTCGGTCATTTCATCCGGTGTTGGCGAAAAAGCTTTCGTCGCACCTCCTGTTAAGGCGACGGCCGTGGCGACATCGTCTGTGGTTACTCCTGGTGGGGAAGTCGCCACCATTGCGGACACTCCCCGCGTTCATGCGGACCTAGTTGTGTTGACCGAGCAGTACACCGGCATCTTCTACACCACTCTGAGAACGCTAATGTCAATGGTGTTGGCGAAGAAGCTAGACTTTGCACAGCTGAAGAGGTCCTCTCGGTTCTCGTTAAAGGCGATCAGGGAATTCGGCGACCCTGGGGTAGCTGATGCACTGGAGGCAATGGTTAATAGTTTGGAGCAACCCATTAACGAATACTTGCAGGTGGCTCAAGGCAACGTCGAAGCTCTGGTCCAGGCCAGATACAATTCCTTGACTGCGCATCTTGTTGAGAAGGTGGGAGATCTGAATAAAATTATCCAGATGAACCAGCAGGAGATGAATAAAGGAAAAGTTATCTCGAAGGAGACCATCGCTCTTCAAGCGAAGTGCCAGGACGAGCATGACGGAAATATAGCGAGGGTCCGCAAACTGGAGACCAAGCTAGTTCAAGCAAAGGAGTGGACTTCTCAGTCGCTGTCAGGTTTAGATGTGGTAAATGGTCGACTGGTCATAGCACAACGGAACTTGGCGAGTGCAGGAGTCGCCCGTGCTATTTTTCTTCGGGCTAGAGCCGAACTGTCCCTCCTGATTGATGACGAGGCACGGCTGGAACGGGTCCGTGCCGATGTCTTGGATTCCAAGGCTGAGAAGATGGCCGCACTGGCGCAGCAGCTTCGCGATCTGACCGCTCCCCCTAAGTGATATACTTTTGCTTTTTGAAATGTACTCTTGCTCTTTTTTTTAGGAATAATAAAAAGGCTTTTCATTTGACGTTGTGGACCCATCATTTCGGAATGTAAATGACAGATTTGGGTGAAAGTGATATCAGAGGTAATATGGACGTGATATACTCTCAATAAACTTTAGCAGGGCATATCTATGATAGGATATGCTTTGGACTAAAGTTTGTTTTGGAAGTAGTTTGTCAAAATGAGATCGCCTTATTCCACTTGAGCAGAGGAGTTTAAGCATAGTACCTTTTCAGGAATTTGCCATTGATAGGAGCCATTATGAGGTCTCCGTTGGGCTGGGCTAACCTGTAAGCGCCGTTTGAGAACGTTGTCTCGATCACGTAAGGGCCTTCCCATTTAGGCTGGAATTTGCCTTTACTCCTGTGAGTAAGAATCATCGGCCTTCTTACGGCTAGGACTAGCTCACCGACTTTGAACACTCTTTTCTTTACTTTTTGATTAAAAGCTCTGGAAATACGTGCTTGGTAGAGCGCTATACGCTGTTGAGCTTGGAGGCATTTCTCGTCTAATCCCTCTAGCTCTTGAAGCCTTAACAAGTCATTCTTTTCTTGAGTCAACTCATTAGTCACGGCTATCCTGAGTGACAGAATTTGAATTTAGATGGGAAGAACTGCTTCACTCCCGTAGACCAATGAGAATGGCATGCATCCTGTCGGTGCTCGGACCGTTGTACGGTATGCCCAGAGACATTCTCCCAGCTTCTCGTTCCAATCTCTCTTGTTCGAAGAGACAAACTTTTTCAAGAGTTTGATGATGGTTTTGTTGAAGGCTTCCGCCAAACCATTAGCAGCTGGATAATATGCCGTAGAGGTGACATTTTGTATCCGATTTTTATCGCAAAATCGATGAAACGCATGGCTGATGAACTGAGGTCCATTGTCGTGGATTATTCTTCGGGGAACCCCAAAGTGATAAATAACGTGATGCTTGATGAAGCTGATCACATTAGATGTCTTTACCTCAGTCAGAGGGATTGCCTCTGCCTATTTGGAGAAGTAATCCGTGATGGCCAGTATGAACTGGTGTCCCCTGGAAGAAGACGGGTGAATAGGACCAATGATATCCATACTCCATGCTTCAAAAGGCCAGGATGCAACCGTAGGATGTAGATGTTCGGATGATTGATGTATGAAGTCCGCATGGACCTGACAGGCTCTACACTGTCGGGCATACTTGATTGCGTCCGCGATCATAGTGGGCCAGTAATAGCCCATTCTCCTGATGCGATCCTGCAGCTAAGGACCGGGTTGATGCGCTCCGCATACGCTATCGTGAGCTTCACGGATAATCCGCTGTGCTTCATCACCAGAGAGACATCGTAATAATAGTCCGTCATAAGACCGACGATATAGGCATTGTGATGATGCGTCGAAGTAGAAGCGTAATGATCATCTTTTGACAGATATGGCTTCTTTAGGGTCCTCCGGCAAGATTCCGTATGCCATGAAATCTATAAAGGGACTTCTCCAATCCCTTGTAGGAGGATCAACGTTCACAGCGTGGCTGCGTTCGATGTGGAAGTTATTTTTTACACAAAATAGATCTCAGTTAAGAAGGATTACCGAATTCTGCCTTCTTATAGGAGTAGCTAAATTTGTAGTTAGACTGGCTAGGGCATCAGCTTCTAGATTCTGAGATCGAGGTACATGCTTAAGGAAGAATCCTTTGAATGTCACGGCTATCTCGACCGTTGCTTGGTGATAGGGGATGAGGTCTGGATTTCGGACTTCATATATTCCTCTGACTTGATTGACGATCAGCAGAGAATCACCGAAGGCTTCAAGAGATTCGACCCCCAGCTCTTTGGCGACTTGGAGCCCGATTAGTAGAGCGTTGTATTCTGCCACATTGTTGGAACAGGGCTTGCTAAGAGAGTATGCTCGATAGATGATGAGTTTATCGGGAGTAACCAGGATGATTCCTACTCCTGAAACTACGTTTCCCCTGGGACCAGTCCTTGAGGCACCATCGAAGAACAATTGCCATGTATCACCTTCCATTGTGGAATTACATTCTGTAACTTAGTCGGGAATGTCCTCGTATAGTTTGGAGGCCCGCGAGATCGGATGAGCAGCTAGAAAGTCAGCCAATTCTTGGCCTTTGATGGACTTCTGAGGGATGTACACCATGTCATATGGTGTTAATAACATCGCCCAAGTCGCGAATCAGGAATTAAGAATGCTTGGTTTGCTTATCAGTACCCAAAGAGGATTGATCCTGGAGATGATATGAATG
Source organism: Iris macrosiphon (assembly GCA_036927795.1). Lineage (NCBI taxonomy): Eukaryota > Viridiplantae > Streptophyta > Magnoliopsida > Asparagales > Iridaceae > Iris > Iris macrosiphon. The sequence goes on along the minus strand of JAYESA010000017.1, from coordinate 76,075,030 downwards.
GTTTAGCCCGTGACATAGTGTCGTATTTTCTGAATAGCGAACATCAGAGCTAAGCACTCTTTCTCCACGGGGTTGTACCGATGTTCGGCTTCGGCCATCATCCTGCTGAGGTAGTAGATAGCCTGCTCGTGGCCCATGTCGTTCTTCTGTGCGAGAAAAGCTCCCAGAGAATGATCCATTGCTCGAACATATAGCACGAATGGTCTTCTTATGACGGAAGGTACCAGAACTGGCGGGCTAGTGAGGTAGCGCTTGATATCTCTGAACGCTTGCTGACAGGCTTCGTCCCATACGAAAGATACACCTTTCTTCATGAGACGTGAAAAGGGCTGGCATCTTCCGGAGAGGTTGGATATGAATCTTTGGATATAAGCCAGACGACCTTGAAATCCCCTGAGTTTCCTCAGATTGCGGGGCGGTCGCATTTCTAAGATGGCCTTGACTTTATCAGGGTCCACTTGAATGCCCTTGGCGGTGATGACAAATCCCAGAAATTTGCTGCTGGATACCCCCAGAAAGGACTTTGTAGGGTTCATTTTGAGTTGATGTTGGTGCATCAATTCAAATACTGTCTTCAAGTCTTGGATGTGATTATCCCTGAGGCGGCTTTTGACAGCTACATCGTCCATGTAACACTCCACTGTCTTGCGTAAATGCTTGTAGAATATGTTACTCATAGCCCGTTGGTATGTAGCCCCGACATTCTTTAACCCGAAGGGCATGACCGTGTAGCAGTATACCCCCAGTGGTATCCGAAAGGCAGTATGCTTCTCGTCTTCAGGATGCATCTTGATCTGATTGTATCTTGAAAATCCGTCCATGAAAGACATACGTTCAAAATCGCATGTATTGTCAATCATGACGTCTGTGATGGGAAGAGTGAACTCGTCCTTGGGGCAGGCTGCGTTCAGATCTCGATAATCGATGCAGATACGTACTTTCCCATTCTTCTTCATGACCGGGACAACATTGGCGATCTAGTCGGGAGGTTGTTCCTCACGGGTGAAGCCGTACGCTATCAATTTCTTGACTTCAGCTTCAATGGCGTCCATCATGTCCGGGCGGAACCGGCGTTGGTGTTGCTTCACAGGCTTTGAATCGGGCAGTACGTTGAGTTTATGAGTGGCCACCTTTGTATCAAGACCTGGCATATCCTCATAATTTCACGCAAAGACATCGATATGTTCTTTTATCAGCTGGGTAATTTCTTTTCTTTCTTCTTCGGAAAGGTTGTTACTGATAAATATCGGCTTTGGTGAAAGTTCATCCCCTACGTCAATCTGGATAACTTCATCTTTAGTGAGAGGTTCTCTCTGCTCAAAGCGGAACTCCCATTGTGTATCCATGTGCTGAGCCCAAGCATCATTCTCGAATGGTTCGGATTCTTGTTCGTCTGATTCGAAGGAATTCGTTACTACCATATTCGCTGATAATGTTTGCTCGAGAGCGTGAGGTGAATCAGAGGGTGATGAGCCGTCTTGAAAAGATGAAAAGATACCCTAATCTGACTTGGAAGTTGTAAGGGAGGTGGCATATCCTAACCAGAAATGGGTTTATTGATAGTGGGGATTGCCGAGCAGCAGTATTCGTTTGCCTTTCCCGTAGTTGAGACCTGGTCCCATCTTCAAGTTATAACCAATATTTTGTATGATCTTCATGGCTTGCGGACTATACCTCTGAACCTGTATTTCACCAGCATCGTTGTCGAAAGAATCTGCTTGTATAGTCTGTTCGTTGTGCGTGCGGCCGAAGACTATTGAACGCTGACCGTTGCAGGCAGGTGGAACAATGAAGATAGAATCCTCATGTGGTCTATATGTCGTGGTAACATTGGACGATGATGCCACCTCCCATATGTACGGATGATAGGAACCTATAGCTGCCAAGAATTTTTGTGCTATAGGCTCTATATCGTCATGGGGAGAGGATTCCTGATTTGGAATCTGAGTGTCGATATACTGGAAAAGAGGTCCTTTATTATTATCGAAAACCGCATTCCTGGTCGCATTTACATCACTCGGCTGCTTGTTGCGCCGAAGGTTGATAATTAAGGGCGGAGGCTTCTGGTTCAGAGTGATTACTAGAGGATTACCCCCTTTCCCTGACCTGGTCTTGTTCAGGTGGAAAGCCATAGGCTCTGTGGCTTTTGGACGGGTAGTCCGTCCCTTCACCTTGATTGACAGAGTTTGCTTGGCAGAAGGTTCTTCAGGCTCCCGGTGGGATTCCTTCTCTGCTTGGGCTAACACCTCTTCCGTGTAGTCTTGAGAGTATAACACGACGTCGGAGTAGTAGGATTCTACCCCTTTAAATGGGTTTAGGTCAGCAATCTCCGTTTGTACTGTCCCTTGGGTGTCTATATATTTAAAGCATTGATGTAGAGTTGAAGGAACGATGTTGTGGTCGTGGATCCATGGTCTTCCCAGCAGGATGTTGTAGGACACTTCTGAATCGATGACGTAGCATGTGGCCACCGATCTGAGGTTGTCGATCTGGATCCTTAGACGAATTTTCCCCAACGGCTTACTTCTTCCGGCGTTGAAACCCACGATAGTAGTGGTGGTGTAAGCCAGTTCGCTAGTAGGAATCCTCAGCGGTCTGAGCAGACTATAAGGAATGATGCTGATTGAGGATCTCGGATCTATGTGAATCCGGTCGACCTCCATGGAACCGATGTACCCGGTGTGGTAGAGGGGTCTGTCATGCCTGTTATGTTTTTACAGCATGTCGTCTTGAGTGAAAGTGATGTTTGGGACCACCTCCATCACACTGTGGCATCGAGGATATGCCATGGGTTCATCGTCGGGGGACTTGATTTGGGTCAAGTATGTATCCGCCTGTATCAATGCTTCACTCAGGGCTAGACGAGTGTCTTGGGAGAGCCTGAGTAGCTCGAAGATGGACAACCTGGCTGGTGTATTAGCCAGTTGGGCCAGGATGTCGAAGTTGTACGGCTTCTCTAAACCTTTGTTTTGAATATTTTTCATAGGTTTATCGAAGCGCACTTCTTTTTGCTTTTCCTTGTCCGCCGAAGTTGGTCTCGAAGGACCGGCCTCTGGTACGACGGGCTCTGGTTCTGAAGGCTTGGTAGCTAAAGCGTCTACAGGTGCATCTTTCTGACTTGCTTCGTAGTCCTTGAGGTAAGCCTTCCCTAAACGGGTTATTGTGGCAAAAATCTCGTCTTCGTCTAATGTCGAAGAAGTTGCAACCATATGGCATGGCTTGCATTTGGAGTTCTTCCTGGACTTAGCTTTAGTAGCGTTAGTCTCTTTTTCGAGCTCCGACACCAAGTCTGGGTGAACCCACATAATCTCGCCTCGCTGGGTAGTTAGGGGTAATAGGTCATGATTTTGACCCCTATCCGGAGGAAGATTAACGATGTTCATCATCGTCCGGGAAATAGATGTAACACCATCCGGTACTTCTTGGGGAGGCAGATTGCCAAATTGCAGAGAGATCATGTTGGCCGTGACCATTTTCACGCTATTGCGCAGAGTGATGGCCTTATCATCGATCAGCTCCTGGATCTTCCTTTTCAGTATATAACATGTCTTCGTCGGGTGGTGTACGTATCTGTGGAAGATGCAGTACTTGGGGTTGTTGGCACTGCCGACTTTACTGGGCCGCCTCTCCTCTGGAAGGGTGATTTTGCCACTTTTGACGAGACACTCGAATATACTCGGAATTCGTCGAAAGAGTATACTTCGACGGGTCTGGAAGTACCAGGTTTCGTCTGCGTAGTTGCCGCAGTCTTCTGTCTAGACGTGTTGATCGCCAAAGCTTCTTTTCCTTTGGAATTGCGAGGATGGTCGCCGTTGGGGGATGACCTTTTGCCTCTGTCGGAGGTAGAGATCATGATGCCATTGTCGCGCGCCTTGCGACTATTATCCTCGGCGGCTACTGCTGAGATGATGAACGAGGGCCAATTATGGAACTTATATGGTCCTGTGAACACCGAGATCACGGAAAGAAGGTTCTTCCTGCAAATGTCCACCAATGCAGAGTCTGGAACCCCAGGAGGCATCTGCAAAGTGGCTTGACAAAAACGTTCGACGAAGGTGCGAACGTCCTCTTTTTCCCTCTGTTTGACTTCGATGAGAGAGGACATAGACATGTCCATTCCTCCATCGTAGAATCGTGTAATGAATAAGGCTTTGAAGTCTTCGAAGGACGCAATGCAGTTATCCGCCAGGCTGCGGTACCACTGGTAAGCGACTCCTGAGAGACAGCCTTTGAACACCCGAGTGAGAAGGGCGTCATTCCCTTGTAGCAGCACCGTCATCATACTGAAATAGTTTATGTACTGACTTTGTGATATTTTTCTCTCGAACAGAGCCATAGTCTGAGGTTTGTATCTCGGAGGAAAATGGACCTTTTCCCAGATAGCTGGGTAAGGCTGGTTGATTCCCAATTTCTTGAGCTAATCTTTGTGCTTCATGGCATCGAATTGGGCTTTCAACTCCCGTACTGCTTGTATCGGATTTTCAGCCGGTAGCGAGACCACGGATTGGTGTGGAGTCGGTTGTATCGCGACTCTCGCAGGAGGTAATACATTCTTCGAGTGAGAAAGTGGAGGACCAGCTGACTCATGATCTAGAGCAGGTTCTTGGACCGTGTTGGATGGTGGTAAGTCCACCCCCACACGTATCTACGCTGGCAGGACCGATGTTTGAGCCATAGCAGCCGCCTATTGAGTTAGCATCATTTGGTGCATGTCCTCCATCATGGATTGCATTTGTTTCAGAGATGTCTCTAGTGTGGTAATGCGTTGCTCAGCGTTCCCTGACGGCGTAGCTTTCTCATGTTCATCTCCAATGGCATACACTCCCATCTCCCTGGGCGTCATCGAAGGATGCGTATAGGTCACTGCAGAAGTTGACTATATACTCTCAGTATTTAATTCGGGAGACTGGCGACCCCCAGCATCAAAATCAGAGGAGTACAAAGTCAGTTGTTGTGACCTCGAACGAGTGTTCTGGAACACCCCAGCTTCGGTATCCCTAAAGGGCATGTTGAATCTCCTTCGGCTCAGAGTTCTAGAGGACGGACGTCTTGAGCCTGAGCTTCCTTCAGGTATATGTGAAGCCATGTTCACAGATGCATGTGTGGGCTTTTCTTCTAGGAAAGGTGGAGAGTAGCTTAGCCGGTCGAAAACTGGTCGTTTTGCTTTAGAACAGAAACAATTAATTATAATCCTATGACTATTACAACAGTGCTCACTAGGAGGCGTAATAGCCATGCTGGAAGATCCCCTCTCCTTGCATTTCTGGATTAGATACTTACGCAAGTCAGGAGAAGTTGCAGAAGAAGAAGATGATGGCTCGTTCCTCCTGTTCCCATTGGTGGGCATGCGGATGATGGGGACCATAGTCTTTCCTGTGCCACCCGTATACAACAGATTGGCCATCTGGGTGGCGGATAATCCCCGAGAAGGGCGTCTTTCCGCAACTGGAGCCTTCTTTATGCTTAGGGACTTCACCTGGCGTAATTTGGAGATTCGCTCTGGTTGGCGTAAGGCTGAGGATGTCCTCAGGCGGCCATCAGCTTCTCGTATAATTCGGAGGGCGGGCAGATTGTTCCCTTGTTGGCATAAATGCCGAGAAGTTAAGTAGTTCGCCGTTTGCTTTCCTTTTTGAAGATCGCAGGGATCATCTGGTTCTCCATAGAGGTCAGATGTTATTTTATGCGCGGAGCGTGTTTTGTACTTCCGATTTGGCGCTGAGGCATCATCAGAAGTTTTGTCTATTCCGCCAGGGACGGGAGACTGAATTTCACGGGCAGAGCATGGAGTATACTTCTGGGTTGGCGCTGAGGCATCGCCAGAAGTTTTGTCGGTCCTATCAGAGACAGGCGACTGAATTTTACGTGCAGGGCACAATTTATACTTCTAGGTTAGCGCTGAGGCATTGCCAGAAGTTTTGTCGGTCCTATCAGAAATAGGCGACTGAATTTTACGCGCAAGGCACGGAGGGAGAAATGCTGCAACCTCATTGGTCGAAGAGATCGAAGAGGTCGGAGAATCCACAGGAATGGTAGAGGATGTCTTGGGCATCCTGACTTTGCGCAGCTTCCTGTTGCTTTGGTCGGAGAGAGGGTGAGAGCTACCCCTGGTTCGAAGCATGTCTTTATAGCCAGACTGGTCGAACTGGACGACCAGTGTCTTCTTCACGGATTCCACAGATACCGCATCGTGTTGAGCAATCGCTTCCTCATAAGAAGAGAAAGATGTCCCCAGCAGAGTCACCATTTTGTTTCGGGTAGAAAAATTGGATAAACGTGGAAGAAAGCGGAAGGGTCCTTTATTACGAAAGAAAACCCTTTCCTTCTTTTTGTATACAAACAAGCTTGTATAATATTAATCCTATACGAGGATATAGGAGTAAAATTTATTTAATCTGGGTAAATGTTGCTATGGGTGTCCGATCTGTAGCCGATCACTTTAGCCCTTGGACCACACGATGGCGAAGAAGTGCCGTGGAAGACGGAGAACAGCTCTGAAGGTTGCAAAAGAGGATGGATGTGCGATGCCAAAGTCGTTGATCCCCACTCTTTACCTTAGCTCTGGATTCTTCTCTCTCAAGGATTCTGCGACCTCTCTTCAATCTCTGATCTCTCGACCCTGGATCTGATATTGGTTTCCTTGACCAATTTCTGACCTTTTTTGATCTTCAATTTCAAAGTTTTTGACCCTGTTCAATCTTCAATTTCGAAGTTTTTGACCTTGTCCTCTGTTGATAGAGGTCTCTATTTATAGAGTTTTAGTGACAGTGACCACACAGTCGGTATAAAAAAATCGAGTAGTGGAAAGTACAGCACCTTTTTACACAACGGTTAAAATAACCAATGCCTGCGTATAGATGATCTTTTGAATGAGCGTGTGACGCGGGTCCAACTAAGTAAAAAAATGCGTATAATCGCTATGGAGATCATGGCGTAGAAGCCACGTAGGTAGGTATCCCTCGTGTAGAAGAGGTTGGCGTAGAAGCCAAATGTCTGTCACCATGGCATAAAAGCCAAATAGTTATCAAATTGGCATAGAAGCCGAACAGGCGTAGAAGCCGAGTGGGCGTGGAAGTCGAGCAGGCGTAGAATCCGAGTGGTCGTAGAGGCCGAGCAGGCACAAAAGCTGAATGGGCGTAGAAGCCGCTGCGTAACGTGCCAGAGTGGTCATAGAGGCCGAGCAGGCGTAGAAGCCGAGGTGATGTGGACGTCTTAGCCGAAATTACGGCTTTGGAGATATAATCAAATCTCTTGCATTAAATGTAGAGATCTACCCTCATCCTGGGCATTAAATATAGAGGCGTGTTTTCGACGGTCTGTTACCCTTCTGTGCATCGAACGCAGAGACATGACTTGGGTATCTGTCAGTATTCGGTGCATTAATTACAGAGACGTGCCTTGAGAGCCTGTCACCGCTCTGTGCATAAAATGCAGGGACGTGCAGCTTTTGACGTGGCAGGCGGTTTGTCTTCTGCAGAGCGTAAGGAGCTCTTATCTGCCTGTGTAAAACTAGGCAGCGCACTCCTCTGTATACGTAAAAGCGGTTTACGCAAAAGAAATGGCGGTAAATGACAGCCTGGGTTGCAGTGTCACGCCATCATTATAGCCGTCGCCTGGGTAGTCGAGCAGTATCCCTTTGTCAGAAGTCCAGACGTCAGGTTCTTTGCAGGATCTGACAAGTTTATCGCAGGCTCTGACAGGTTCACTTTGGAGAACACGAAGCTTCCCTCGTACACTTCATTGCTACGCATAAAGGCGATGAAGCACCCTGTTTACGCTGAAGTGGCTTGGACATACTGCCTTATGCGGATGGTCCTTTGAGCTTATATCTCACGCTGTGTTTAGCGGAAAAGCACTGTTGTGCGCTTGGTGGCTCTGAAGGCCTCTGTTTACGCTGCTCTGCATCAATATGCTGCGTAGAGTTTTCCAGCGTATTTTTTATGCTTCTACATCAGCAGCAGGGAGGTGCACGTCAGGGATGGAGGTTTGCTTTGAACGTTGAGGAGGACGAAACCATCGGAGATGTCATCGCAGGTTCTATTCTTCTTGATTCCATTCCAGCTTTAGCTTTGTTTGATAGTGGTGCTTCCCATAGTTTTGTATCTGTTTCTTTTGCTCTGAAGCATGGTTTGGGAGCTGAGTCTTTGTTTAGGACTTGCAAGATCATGACCGGAGGAGGCATTATCCTTGTTAATGATATTTGTAATGATCAAAGAGTTACCCAAGGAGGCCGAGAGTTGAGTGCGTGTCTACTTGTAATGCTACTTTTGAACTACGACATTATACTCGGGATGGATTGGTTAAGTAGGCACCGTGCTAGCATAGATTGTAGAGGAGGTAGAGTTTTGTTTGGTCCGCTGGGAGAGCTAGAGTTCGAGTTTGCTAGAGGAGCGACAGAGCAGGAAGAAGGCATTATTTGTGGAGCTATGGTGGAAGACAAGGAGTTGCCGTATCCGTTGATAGCAGAATTCTTGGATGTGTTTCCTGAGGAATTGCCAGGGTTACCGCCAGATCGAGATATTGAATTCTCTATAGACTTGGTGCTAGGTGCAGAACCAATTTTGCAACATGTATATAGAGTAAACAACAGCGAGCTGGTCAAGCTGAAGAAGCAGGTGGACGAATTGCAGGATAAGGGGTTTATCAGATCGAGTTCTTCACCGTGGGGAGTGCCGGTATTGTTTGTACCGAAGAAGGATGGATCGGTGCACATGTGCATTGATTACAGGGCTTTGAATAATCTCACTATCAAGAATAAGTACCTTTGCTACGGATTGATTCTAAGATAGACTTGACATCAGTTGAGTGGTGCCAAGGTATTTTCTAAGTTAGACTTGAGATCAGGCTACCATCAGGTGAAGTTGAAGCCGGTGGACATACTGAAGACTGATTTTAGAACTCGGTGTGGTCAGTACGAGTTTATGGTGATGCCTTTTAGTTTGACTAATGCATCGGCGATATTTATGAAATTGACGAATAAGGTGTTCCATTAATACCCTGACAAGTTTGTGGTGGTGTTCATCAACGACATACTCATATACACGAAGACACCGGAGGAGCATGAGGAGCATTTGAGGATTGTATTGGATGTGTTGAGGAAGAAGAAGCTGTATGGGAAGTTGTCCAAGTGTGAGTTTTCCTGGACAAGGTGGAGTTCTTGGGGCATGTTGTGACTGGTGATGGTATCTCAGTGGATCCGAAGAAGATCGCAGCAGTGGAATCTTGGAAGACCCCGAGTTCGATAGCAGAGATCAGGAGTTTCTTGGGATTGACAGGCTACTACAGGAAGTTTGTGCAAGATTTTTCGAGGATTGCCGAGCCGATGACCAGACTCACCAGGAAGAATGTAGAGTTTGTTTGGACGGAGGATTGCCAGGTTGTTTTTGAGGAATTGAAGAGGAGGTTGACATCTTCTCCTATTTTGATGTTGCCATCAGGGTCTGGAGGTTTTACTATTTATAGTGATGCAACGGGAAAATATTTGGGTTGTGTTCTTCAACAGAATAGAAAATTGATTGTCTATGCATCCAGGTAATAGCGACCTCATAAAAAGAACTATCCTACCCATGATTTGGAGTTGGCAGCAGTCATCTTCACCCTGAAGTTGTGGAAACATTATTTGTACGGAGAGCATGTGGAGATCTTCGCAGACAACAAAAGCTTGAAGTACGTTTTCACGCAGAAGGAGTTGAACATGAGGCAGCGTCGGTGGTTAGAACTGATGAAGGATTTTGATATATCTTTGCAATATCATCCTGGGAAAGCTAATGTAGTTGCCGATGCTTTGAGTAGGTATCCGGTAGCTATGTTCTTGACGCAGGATCGATATTTGTTAGAAGACTTGGGGAGCTTGGCCATTGAGGTGATAGTTCCTGGTTGTGCTATACAGATATGGGGATTGTAGATACATTCAGATTTGATGGACAGGATCAAGGCAGCACAGTATGAGAATGTATCTCTGAGGAGTATCAGAGCTCAGGTGAGAGCAGGATTGGAGGATAATTTCACCATTGCCGAGGATAGATCTTTGAGGTATGGAGTTAGATTGTGTGTGCCTAGTAGGGAGCTGCATGAGGAGGTGTTAAAGGAAGCGCATAACTCTCAATATTCCATGCATCCAGGTGCCAACAAGATGTATCAGGATATACGAGAGAGTGTGGTGGTATGGCATAAAGAGGGAAGTGGCACAGTTTGTATCCAGATGCATAGTGTGCCAGCAGGTGAAAGGCGAGAGGCAGAGGCCAGGAGGTTTACTTCAGCCATTACCTATTCCTGAGTTAAAGTAGGAGCACATTACTATAGATTTTGTGTCCGGACTTCCATGATCTCCAGGAGGAAAAGACGCAATTTGGGTCATCGTTGACAGGTTGACCAAATCGGCCCACATTTTACCTTTCAAGGTGGGTTTGTCTACAGAGAAGTTGGCAGAGATGTATGTGATGCAGATCGTAAGGATACATGGAGTTCCCGTCAGCATAGTCTCGGATCGGGGTAGTCGTTTCACTTCTTATTTTTGGAGGAGTTTGCAGGAGAGTTTGGGCACTCAGCTCAAGTTCAGTACTACATATCATCCCCAGACAGATGGGTAGTCGGAGAGGACTATTCAGACTCTCGAGGTTATATTGCATACTTGTGTACTAGATTTTGGGGGTTCTTGGGAGGACCATCTCTATTTGGTAGAGTTTGCTTATAACAACAGTTACCAGGCAAGTATAGAGATGTCACCTTTTGAAGCTCTGTACGATTGGAGGTGTCATACTCCCTTGTCATAGGACCATGTTGGAGAGAGAGTTTTTCTTCGGCCAGAGATGGTTGTAGATGCAGCAGAGAAGGTTCAGTTGATCAGAGACAGACTTCGTGTGGCGCAGGACAGACAGCGACATTGGGCCGATAGCCACCGGAGACCTTTGGAGTTCGAGGTATAGTTTAGATTTTTGTTGTGTGCTTGTTATTGGTTGTTTGTTATAGATTAAGTTCTTAAGGTTGTGTTTTATTCTAGGTGGGTAGTTTGGTATTTCTGAGGATTTCTCCAACATGAGGCACGATTCGCTTCGGTGAAGGCGGGAAGCTTTGTCCGCGATTCATTGGACCTTTCACTATTCTAGAGAGGGTCGGTGTAGTTGCTTATAGACTAGACTTGCCACCTGCCGTAGAGGAAGTGTACAACGTGTTTCATGTATCATAGTTGAGATGATACATGGCAGATCCTAGTCACGTATTGGATCACTCGGAGATAGAGTTGGGCCCTACACTTAGCTATCCAGAGCAGCCAGTTGAGATTCTAGATCAGAGAGAGAAAGTGCTGAGGAACCAGACTATTCCTTTGGTATGC